>PVJH01027250.1:0-28860 GCA_004026705.1 Nesogale talazaci | reverse complement strand
CAGCTGGAATCGAACCTCCATCCCAGTGGGCCGCAGTCCCGCGCACAACCACTACGCCACCGGGGCTCAGCCTGGTATATATATTTAAAATAATGGTTTGGGGGCTGAGCCCCGGTGACGTAGTGGTTGTGCGTGGGACTGCGGCCCACTGGGATGGAGGTTCAATTCCAGGAGTGGCTCCACAGGAACAAAGACTGGGCCTCCTACTCCCACCACCAGAGGGCAGTGAAGCGCCCCCCAAAGTAATGCTTTTTATGCTGTATTATATCTCTTTGGGATGATTAGTGATTATTATATAGAAATTCCTAGGGGGAATAATGAACTGATTCCAAGTGCTCAAGTTGAAAGAAAATATGCTTGACACAATTTGTATGTATGGATTGGGGTAAAAGTTGTATGAGCCCCCAATGATATGATTTAAAAAAAGAAAAAAAGAAATCCCTCAAATAAGAATTAGGTTTTAAAAAAATTATTATTATGAAATATTTTTATTTTGAGCTCTACAATCCATATATTCATCATTGTGTCAAACACATTTGTTCATATGCTGCCATCATTTTCAAAGCATTTTTAAAAATCATTTTATTGGGTGCTCGAACAACTTTTATCACAATCCATATATACATTCATTGTGTCAAGCACATTTGTACATTTGTTGCCCTCATCATTCTTAAAACATTTACTTTCTACTGAGCCCTTGGTATCAACTGCTTATTTTTTCCCCTTCCTCCCTGCCCCCCGCAAGAACTCTTGATAATTTATAAATTATTATTATTTTGCCATGTCTTGAACTGTCCAATGTCTTCCTTCACCTATTTTTCTGTTGCCCATCCCCCAGGGAGGGGGTTTTATGTAGATCTTTGTAATCAGTTCTCCCTTTGTACCCCACCTTCCCTCCACCCTACCAGTACTGCCACTCTCATCACTGGTCCTGAAGGGTTCATATGTCCTGAGTTCCCTGTATTTCCAGTTTCTATCTGTACCAGTGTACAACTCTGGTTTAGATGGATTTGTAAAGTAGAATAGGGATCATGATAGTAGGGGGAGGAAGCTTTTAAGAACAAGAGGAAAATTGTATGTTTCTTGAGTGCTACACTGCACCCCGACTGGTTCGTCTCCTCCCCGAGACCCTTCTGTAAGGGGTTGCCTGCAGATGGACTTTAGCTCCCCACTTTGCACTCCCCCTTATTCACAATGATATGATTTTTTTGTTTTATGATGCCTGTTACCTGATCCCGTCAACACCGTGTGAGCACACCGGCTGGTGTGCTTCTTCCATGTGGGCTTCATTGCTTCTCAGGTAGAGGGCCACTTGCTTATCTTCAAGCCTTCAAGACCCCAAAAGCTCTATCTTTTGACAGTCAAGCACTGTTTTTCACATTTACTTATGCACCCATTTAGTCTTCAATGATCATGTTGGGAAGGTGAGCTTCACAAAATGCCAGATTATTAGATAAAGTGTTCTTGTATTGAGGGAGTACTTGAGTCAAGGCCCAATGTCCATCTGCCACCTTAATTCTTAACATATAGCTATACGTACATAGATGTATTTATTTTGTTATTTATAAATATATATGTCCAGGTCTGTATTTAGACCTCTATACATGTTCTTTGCCTCTTGGTTCTTTCCTCTATATCCCATTCCTTTCTGCTTGTTCCACCATCGTGTTCGGCATTTACTGAGGTTTATTTACTCCTTGCTGTTACATTGTTCTTGATTGAGCCCCACTAGGCATCCTCTGCCCTTCTCTCCATTGATTTCAGTTCACTTGTTCCTTTGTCCCTGGGTGGGTTGCTTCCCCCTTCATTCTTCCCCCTCTTCTCTTGTATCCCCCTCTCCAAATCATCAGTTCTGTTGTTTTTGTCTCCAAAGAATTAGGTTTTTTTAATCATTTGTGAAATGCCCAATTTATTTCTATGATGATGTATCTATGATTTTCATTTTTGTCATTTAAATGGGTGTTGCAGCAATATTTTCAAACTAGCTTTGGATACTAGTATTTAGTTAATAGTTTATTTCTGTAGTAATTGTTTGCTATTAAATTTAGGAAAAGCATACTTTTTTTTGAGTGCTTTATAAACTATATGGGGAAAAATAATACTAGCTTGGATTAGTTTGTGTCAACTTTTAATAAGTAAAAGCCCCCAGGGGCAATTGTACTCAGTCCTTTAGGGTCACTATGAATTGGAATGGACTCCATGGCGGGGAGTTTGATTTTGGGGGGGAAATCTGTTTTATATGTGTGGTCAGGCAGTGTGAATAATATTGTTAAACAGATTTTCAGACAAGAACAGAAGAGAACTTTCTAAGTATTAACTATGTCTTCTTAAAACTGTTTTGGGTTTCAGGTTGGCCGCCTCTTGCAGCAATTAGCAATGACTGGTTCTGAAGAGGGAGATCCTCGGACAAAAAGCAGCCTTGGGAAATTTGACAAAGTAAAAATGCCATGTGAAATACTGCTTATAGAAAATTGTACCAGAATATTATTGAATTTAATCACTCTCTTTATTAAATCTTATGCTTAGATACCTTTTAATTCAAGTGCTTTTTAGTTATCGCGTGTGTGTGTATGAGACTATTGGATCAGCAACATTTAAAGGAAGAGGCATAAAAGACTAATTCATGTATTGAGAATCAGAAAAGTAGTAAGATCAGTTTTTAAAGTTTATTTTAATAATTTATCACTAACTCAAATAACTAGGTATATAAACTGATCATAAAAGTATAATTTTAAGGATGTTATATAAGTTAATATTTATGGCATTGTTCAGTTAATTAGTAAACACAAGTTTGATTTTATTTGAGTAGACAGTGTATTCGATCTGGTTTGCAAAGTAAGCTTTGAAATTTCCCTTTCACCCCTAGTTCCTCCTCTTGATGTGATCGGTGTTTTATGTATTCTTCAGAGACCTATAACCTATATGTATACAAGCAAATTCTATCTATCATATTTTTCAGAGCATAAGACACACCTGACTGTAAGACACACCCAGTTTTTAGAGCAGAAAAACAAAAAAATATTCTGAACCAAATAGTACCAGTATATTAAAATGTTCCCATTGCCACACCTTCGGGCCATAAGATGCACCCTCGTTTTCCCCCACTTTTGGGGGAAAGAAGTGTATCTTATGGTCTGAACGATACGGTATGTTCTTCCACTCATCCCACCCATTTCTTTTGACAAGGTAGTATGTATATTGTTCTGCATCACGCTTACTTCACCTACCATAATATCTTGGAAGTTGTTCTGTATATATTGAAAAGTTAACATTTTTTCCTAATTGGCTGATTGAGATATAAAACTTTTTTATCATTGTCCTATTAAAGGGGAGCTATTTCATTGTGACCTTGTCCTTTTTTAATAGAGTTGTGTTGCTGCTTTCCTTGATGTTGTCATCGGGGGCCGTGCAGTGGAGACCCCTCCAATGTCTTCTGTTAATCTTCTGGAAGGATTGAGCAGAACTGTGGTTTATATAACCTACGGTCAGCTTATTACGCTGGTAAAGTCTCTACTATTTATGAGAAAGCTTTCGAAAGCTATCTAGCTAAGCATGATAAGTACATTGGCTATTTCGTGTTTAAAAATTTGGTTTTTGCTAGCTAATAGGCTTTTATTTTTGCCAGGTAAACTTTATGAAGAGTGTAATGTCTGGAGATCAACTGAGAGAGGATAGAATGGCTCTTGACAATCTATTGTCAAACCTGCCCCAGGCCAAGCCAGGAAAAAGCAGCAGTTTGGAAATGACTCCCTACAATACTCCTCAACTGTCTCCAGCAACCACTCCAGCAAATAAAAAGAACCGATTACCCATAGGTAAACAGCACTTCTCATGTTAGGACTTCCTCATCAATGTATTATTTCACTGACTGCTTTTGTCACTGGTTACTGTTTTAGAATATAGCTTTAAATAGTTTGAAAATCTTTCTCTTTGACTTTCTAATGGTAATTCATCTTTTAAACATCCAACCACATTGTTGAGATTTATAAGTAGACTTCAGTTTTATCTTATAACTAATTGAAAAATACCACGTAAAATGTACTTCGTTTATATCTTACTGTTTAAAATTTTTTGGAAAATGTTTATTCGTGCATAACATTATGTATCCCTCTGTTTTCTACAGAGTTCTAGGTAATACTGTAGTAGTCTTACAAGGAACTTGTTGGCACAGGTTTCACATTGAGCTGCAGCTATAATGTAGCAGTGTGAAGCTACAGGGGCAAGACTTCCTGTAAAGAGTTACAGTAGGGCTGAGCCCAGGTGGTGTAGTGGTTGTACACGGGACTGCGGCCCACTGGGACGAAGGTTCAATTCCAGCAGTGGGGCAGGGCCTCCTACTCCCACCACCGGAGAGCAGTGATGCCCCCCCCCCCCCAAAAAAAAAAAAGAGTTACAGTCTCGGAAACCAACAGAGCAGTTCTGCTCTGTCCTTTACGGTGCTCTCAGTTGGGAATTGACTCCATGGCTGTGATCTTGATTCATTTGAGAATCTAGTAATAAAACAATTTAAGTCATTTCCACCAACAAAGTAGAAAATAATTATTCCGTTATTATTGTCTACACACATAAATGGATCATCCATTACATAAGTACTCTATAATTTTTTTTTCGGGGGGGGCATCACTGCTTTCCGGTGGTGGGAGTAGGAGGCCCAGTCCCACTGCTGGAATTGAACCTCCGTCCCAGTGGGCCGCAGTCCTGCGCACAACCACTACGCCACCGGGGCTCAGCCTTACTCTATAAATTTTTAATCTCTGTGTCAATCTGGGTAAACTAGAGAAATAAATACACAGACTCGCATATGGATATAAGGAAAAGGTTTGTATACAAGAGGAATGCGACACTGAGAAAGCATCTCAGCCCAGTTCAAAGTCATAAGTCCGATATTAACCCATATGCCTGATATCAGTCTATAAAGTCTCCTTCCGACGCATGAAGTCACAGGCCACTGGGTGCAGAGTCCCAGCACAGGCAGGGGTCTCCCCATGGCTCCTTGATTCCAGGGCTGAGGGTCCATCAACAGCATCGAGTGGTGGTAGAAGCAACTCAGCACTGGCAGGGGTCTCCACATGGCTTCTCCAGCTTCAGAGGTCTGGTCCCATCTGGGCAAGGCCGTGTGGCCTCTCCTCTGGCTTGTCCAGCTCCTTGGATGCTGCCATCTTGTCTTCTCTGTAGTTTGTTGTCTCTGAGACTAATTCCCAACAACTGGGGAGATAGCTTCTTGTCTCCACAAGGGAAATATCGCGAGATTTTCCAGAAGTCTCAGGAGAAAGCCATGCCCACACGGAGGCCTCATTGGATACTCAATGGCTATCTCCAGATTAACAGGCTAGACTCCATCCCTACATCTCAATCATGAAATTGACATAAGCCCATGACCACCACAATCTCCATGCAAAAATCCTACCAGGGTAAGGGTAATCAGTGTTATATAGGTGAGGCAGTCTATTAGACACTGAGAATGTAAAGATCATTAATTTATACCCTACTCTGAAGTTAGTTACTCATAGTTTAGTTGGCGACAATAAGAGACCAGTAGTCGATAGTGAACTTAGTGCTCTGATGGAGGTAAGCATAAGAGTGAGTTTAAGAACAGCTAACTTAGTGGGAGAGGATTCTGGAGCTGATTAAAAATTGTATTGTCTGTTGAAGGATGAAAGGGAATTAGGCAAAGTAAACAAGATATGAGTGAGTGTTTAGATAGCAGGAGTATTTTTGTTTGTTTGTTTATTTGGGGGGGGGGCATCACTGCCCTGGTGGGAGTAGGAAGCGCAGCCTTGCTCCTGGAGAGCTGTTGCTGGATTTGAACCACCAACCCTGTGGGCCGCAGTCCTGCACACAACCACTACGCTACTAGGGCTCAGCCCTTAGCAGGAGTATTAAGTGCCAATTTCTTAATGGTAATTAAGAGTTTAACACAGTGATTGTGAACTGTTACTGTATTTCATAAATTTTAAAGAAGGGGATTATATTTTCAACTTCTGTGAGCTTCTTTATTAAGTTTCTTAAAATTAGTGTACATTTAATATAACTAGTATATTCAACAGAAACGTTATCTCATTGCTATAGATCTTCGGTTTTCATCATCCTAAAATAGGAATTTGGGGGGAGGGGGGACTTCACTGCCCTCTGGTGGTAGGAGTAGGAGGCCCAGCCTTTGCTCCTGTGGAGCCTCAGTGGGAATTGAACCTCCATCCCAGTGGGCCGCAGGCCCGCGCACAATCACTACAACACTGGGGCTCAGCCCTAAAATAGGAATAAGAATTAAAAATAGAAAAAACAGGGTTGGGGGAGAGGCGAGATTAAAAAAAAAAAGCTGATACCAAAGGCTCAATAGAAAGTAAATGTCTAGAAAAGGATGAGGGCAACATATGTACAAACACGCTTGATTTAATTGATGTATGGATTTTGACAAGTTGCACGAGCCCCCAATAAAATGATTAAAAATAATAAAAATAGGGCTGAGCCCCGGTGGTGTGATTGAGTGTGAGACTGTGGCCCACAGGCTTGGCAGTTCAAATCCAGCGGCGGCTCTCAGGAGCAGCACTGGGTAGCGCCCACGACCACCAGAGGCAGTGATTGCCCCCCCCCCATAGTAAAAATAGAAAAAACTATGATTTTAAAATATTGTATGATATTTGTAACCTCTGAACATTTAGAAATAAATGATTTTGGAGTACCAGAGGATCCCCCACCCCTTTTTTTCCTGCTATATAGTCTTTAATTTTTTGTTATCTAGAACTGTCCGTATATATGGGTCTTATTGAAAGTAAATTTCAAATACTTGCTTAGTAGAATTTCGTATAGTCGTTTGACTTGGTCATTGCACTTACTTATATTTCTAAAAATGTACTATTGTTCAAAGGGTTGATTTTTTTTCTATTTAATGCATTCGCAATCCAGGACAACAGTTAGCTGCCATCACTGCCTGGGATTCCTCAGCCACCAATCTTACTGCTCATATTACTCTAGTAACCCCATTTGGTGGGTAATAGGTTGTTCTTCCTATATTCTGTACTTTTTATCTTAGATGTAGTTGATGAAAGTATGCTCCATATGCATGTTACTTTTCCTGTGTATAAATTGCTATGTAAAATTTGATTGTATTTTCATAGTCATAAAGTTTGTTACTTATGATTCATCTTATTTTTGAAGTTGACTTTAACAGTTAATTAGAAGACATGAGGGCCATCAAATAAAAGATGTGAGTGATCTTATTTTAAACTTAGAAATTGGTGTCTACTTTGAATATCAAAACTGAAAATATTAATTAATGGATCTATTGTGAAGGGCAGATGATTAGATTTATGATTCCCCTCTGTCGAAGTAGGTCAGCTTTTGCTCAAAGTAAAGCTGAAAATCTTTTTATACTGTAGGAAAAATTTAGTGTTTTTTAATTCCTAGAAAATATTTTTCTGTACTGAAAATCTTTTTTACTAGAAAATCTTTTTCTTTATTCTGATTGTATTAAAATTTATTGCCCATTGAAATCTATCACTGAACTCTAAAACTTCTTAGAGAATTTTTCATAAACTAAATCTTCAGAAGATACTTCATTATCTAAGTGTTCTTGAAAAATCAGTAGGGTATGGCTCTTTTGAAATAAGAATAAAAATGTTACTGTTTTATTTACATAGGTAAGAGGGGAAATCAGGAATAATTAGATCCTTTATTACTTTAGGATCCATCCATAACGCAGAAAAAAATCTCATTTTTAAACATAGAGAAGTACTTGCCCAGTGCTGACTCATTCAGTAGAACATGAGACTTTTAAACACAGGGAAATCTGTTTTTCTACATCTATGGGAAAGAAATAAATAAATTTCAAGAGGAAAAATGGGTTTCAAACATATTTCAACTTTATCAGTAGCTACTTAATATATTCCTTTTCATGCCCATTAAATTTTCACATGAAATTTTCTTGTGCTTATAAGTTGAGTTATACATGGGATAACTGTAACAGTTGAATCCTATTATAGGAAAAATATTTCAAAGTATCTTGCAAATAAAAGAAATAGACGATGCTTTTCATGTCACCCCAAGTCTTAAATTGTTTGGGACGTGTTTGCTGTTCTGCAGGTGTGATCATCTATCTATCAAGTAGGCTTGCATCATTGTTTCTGAAGATCAGTTCTGAAGGAGAATCTACATTAGTCATCATTAGAGGAACTGAGAAAATGTAGTCTTTTTGAATCCATGTTTTCATCATTTTTTTAATGCATGAGCAAATGTCTTAACTAATAGAAAATATGTTTTGTATTTAATTTGCAGTTTTATTCCTTTTGTCTTTTTCCCTAAATTATTTTACTTGAAATTTTTTTTAGCAACTCGGAGTAGAAGCCGTACCAATATGCTAATGGACCAGCATATGGATCATGAAGGATCATCTCAAGAAACCATCCATGAAGTACAACCAGAAGAGGTTTTGGTCATTTCCTTAGGGACAGGTCCCCAGCTTACTCCAGGAATGATGTCTGAAAATGAGGTGTGAATGAATTACTGCATGTAACTTAAGAGTATTCAAGGTTAAAACCTTAAGGATTTTTTTTCTCTAATTGATGGCCACTTTTATAAATTAATTTACTTATTTTAAACTAATATGCTTCGATTCATAATTTCTTCAAGAAACCTGTGGCATACCAACCATCAAAGGCTAAAGTTTGTGGACAGCACTGAAAACCCATCACATTAATACACCTTTGACACTAAAGCCAGTGTAGATACACACCAAAAGGAATTTTCCTAGTAGTAGAAGAGATAGAAAACCATGACATTATGGTATGGAAATTGAAGGAACTCAGTTGACCAGAAAGAAATATTTTGCTTGATTTTCTTTTTTTTATCTAATGTTACACTAGTGGCATTCCTGCTTTAGAAGAATCCAAAATTTTCTTGCGAAATACTTTTCTGTTATTTGACTCGTCAGGAGGTAATTGAAGCAACAACTGAGAGGAGACCTAAGAAGTAAAATATTTGGAAGTATGAGTTGGGGGTGGAAATCGGTTTCAAGATCTTTATAAACGGGCTGAGCCCTGGTGGCGAAAGTGGTTGAGTACGGGACTGCGGCCTGCGGACTTGGCAGTTCACATCCAGCGGCAGCTCTCAGGAGCAGTGCTGGGTGGCTCCCACGACAACCAGAGGACAGTAATGCCCCCCGCCCCCCCCCCCAAAAAAAAAACAAAAACAAAACAAAGCTCTTTACAAACATAAGAACTTGGGACAGAGACAGCTGAAATAATCCTAATGTTCTCAGGGTTTGTGCCTCCTGAAAATACAGTGAACAGTCCTCGTTGAGAGGAGTCATCAGTGCTCTCAGCCCCTCCCTCGTCAGTCATTGCATATTATCTAAGAGTCTATTCTTGCCTTTGAAAGAAGCAACCAGTTCTGAAACTTCAAGAATGCACTGCCTTTCAGACTCACAAAGTAGTGGTGGTGGTTAGTAAACTTGCATTTGGGCTTACCACATGGATAGTAGGAAAGAAAAACTCTCAGTGTACTAGGGAACTCCAAGCTTCTCCAGGCCATCCATCCACAAAAGCATTGACTAAGTTGGCAAAAATTATTGGAATCAACTCTTTCAGAACTCTGGGATATAATTTAAACAGTCTGTACATTCAGTGGCATTAAATATGTTTAACCATCACCATTAAATATTCCAAAATTTTTCATCATCCGTGATCTAAACCTCATTGGCCTTCTACCATCACATCTTCCCTTTGTTGTCATTCTTTCTTGTCTCCTGCTATCATTAGTAAACTTTCATCTGTAGATAAGTGGGTAGGGGTTTCAGAAGTTATTGGAAAAAATGGAATTAAAAGATAATGGAAAATTTCCTTGAACTTTTTAAAACTTCCTCATAAATTTGCTTATTCTAGAATTTTCATGGAAGAAAGATCATATATTTCTCTTTTTCACTGAACATAATCTGCCACTAAGACACTCCTACCACTGCCTTTCTATGTGTTAAGAGCCTTGTGTGTTAACCATTTGCATTGTTCAGGGACTCCCTAACAATGAAAGCATACTAGAAGCACATAGATCCAGGTTATTTACAATTAATACGCTTTTATTCCAGAGGTACTTAAAATGCTTGATCAGAACTTGGTAAATTGGTTTTAGTTAAAACCATTTAAGATGAAAAAGAACTTATGTGTCGATTTGCTGTGGTTTATTTCTTATCAGTTCTCTTTAGTTGTGATAAAACCTGAAGTTGGGATTTTGCTTTTTAGGTCCTAAACATGCAACTTTCGGATGGAGGGCAAGGCGATGTCCCTGTCGATGAAAACAAACTCCACGGTAAACCTGATAAAACCTTGCGCTTTTCCCTCTGCAGTGATAATCTGGAAGGAATATCTGAAGGTGAAGGGTTACTTCATTCAAGGAATTGTGTGATTCAAGTATTAGTTGTTTAATGTTCTTTAAAGGAGCCTTATAAATTATAAGTATACATCTGTGCCTGTCACTGAGGAGAGTAAACAAGTTTTCCTCTAATGAGTTTGAACAGTCTGCTGTAAAGATTTCTATTTACCTGTAATGAAGATTGTAAGTCAGTGACCATGGATGCTATAAGATGAAAAAGATGCCAGTCTTTATCAAGACTTAAATAGAATGTTAAAATTCGTGTTTTATTTCTCCAGAATTAATAAGTACCAAATCTTATAGAGCTCCTTTAGAAGGATAATAATGCATGTGTAAATGGGAAAGATGGAATCACATATTTCAGAATGTTGTCTCTAGTTTGTAATGTTTCGTCTTTCTGTAGTCATACATTCTCTTGCACATTTTTATAAGCCAGAAGTAAACGCTGGAAATAGGAGTAAGATAAACATTAAAAGTTGGGACTATGGGGCTGAGCCCCGGTGGCGTAGTGGTTGTGCATGGGACTGCGACCCACTGGGACGGAGGTTCAATTCCCGCTCACAGGAGCAAAGGCTGAGCCTCCTACTCCCACCACCAGAGCAGTGGTGCCTAAAAAAAAAAAAAAAAGTTGGGACTATGTCTTCCATATACTAGGACAAAAATTTTTTAATGGAAAGTTTAAAAAGACATTAAAAAAATCCAAAACTAATAACTGATTGATAACTAACATTCTTTATAAAATGCACAAATGTAAAAAACTTTAAAGGCTGAGCCCCGGTGGTGTAGTGGTTGTGTGCGGGACTGTGGCCCACTGGGTTGGAGGTTCAAATCCAGCAGCAAGGCTGGGTCTCCTACTCCCACCATCAGAGGGCAGTGATGCCTAAAAAAAAAAAAAAACTTTAAAAACAGAAAAGAAATTTAGTCATCTGTAATGTCACCATTGTGATATTTAACATTGTGACAGTTAACATTTGGTGTATTTATAAAAAAATTTAACATCCTTTTGGGGGGGGGCATCACTGCCCTCTGGTGGTGGGAGCAGGAGGCTCAGCCTTTGCTCCTGTGAAGCCGCTACTGGAATTGAACATCCATCCTGCATGTAATTTAGTTTTCTTAAGTAACATAGTCTTTTTGTTTTTTTGTTTTTTGGGCATCACTGCCCTCTGGAGTAACATAGTCTTAAATGACTTTTCTTTACCTTCAAATGAAACTATTTTTCTTTGGTAGTTTAAATTGCTTCTTCTTTTTGATATTAAATGAAAGCATGTATTGACCCTTGCGCTAAATTTTTACTATTTTCTAGAATAAATTTTCAGTGGAATTACTAGTTCAAAAGATGTAGGTATATATGGTGTATGTGAGTATATATGCACACACATAGACAAATATGTGTTTTTTAGATAAAACTTTTTACTTCATTTTTAGGTTTACAGAAATAGTGTATAGAATATACAAAGTTCACATGTATTCATTCCATCCTCATCTGCATGCATAATTCTCCTAATTGACAGTAACTTGCAATAGTGTAGTTTTGAGAAATCTGACTTCTGGCAGCACAAGGGAGAAGGAAAGGCAAAGTTCACCCATAGCCTTCTTTACTTCCTTCTTTACCATATAGATAGATAGATAGATAGATAGATAGATATTTGGCATCACTGCCCTGGTGGGAGTAGGAGACCCAGCCTTGCTCCTGGAGAGCTGCTGCTGGATTTGAACCACCAAGCCCATGGGCCGCAGTCCTGCACTCAACCACTACACCACTGGGGCTCAGCCCTTTACCCTATTCTTTTTTTGGGGAGGGGGGAGCATCACGGCCCTCTGGTGGTCGTGGGAGCTACCCAGCACTGCTGCTGAGAGCTGCCGCTGGATTTGAACCGCCAAGCCCACGGGCCGTAGTCCCGCACTCAACCACTTACACCACTGGAGCTCAGCCCCCCTTTACCCTATTCTTTTTTTTTTTTTGGTGGGGGGTGGGAGGGGTGGCTGTCACTGCCCTCTGGTGGTGGGAGTAGGAGGCCCAGCCTTGCTGCTGGATTTGAATCTCCAACCCAGTGGGCCACAGGCCCACGCACAACCACTATGCCACCAGGGCTCAGCCCCTTTACCCTATTCTTGTTTTGATTTTTTGTTTGTTTTTTTGTTTTTTGAGCATCACTGCCCTCAGGTGGTGGGAGTAGGAGGCCCAGCCTTTGCTCCTGGGAGCTGGAATCGAACCTCCATCCCAGTGGGCCGCAGTCCCGCGCACAACCACTATGCCACCAGGGCTCAGCCCCTCTTTACCCTATTCTTATACCAACTATTCCCCCCATGGTACGCTACCATTCTGCTGGGTTCATTGGTTTATTCCAGGGAGCACAAATAACTCACAGACAGTACTCAAAATTATGATAATTTATTAGAGAAGATAACAGGTTATCATAAGCCACCATGAGAAAAGGATTAAGGATAGTGAGGATATAGTAGAGTTTATATATATATATATATACATACATACACATACACACACATTTTATTGGGGCTGTTAACAGCTCTTAAAACAGTTCATTTATTGTATCAAGTGCATTTGTACATAAATTGCCATCATTTTCAAAACACTTCCCTTTTTTTGTGACTCAAGTGGATTTTTATAAAGGAAACAAGTTTCAAGGTTTTTTTGTAAATAGTTCAAGGTTTGTTCCTTGATCTTCAGGAGTGTCTACCGATTGAATCCAATGGGATGCTACAACTTCACCCCAAAGTATATCCTTGGCATTCCCTCGGGAACTCCATGCTCTGCTACATACCCTTAGTGTTTTGCCATGGTATGGGGTCAGACAGGGTACAATCCTGACCCTGCTTCTCCTGTTGTCCCTGTAGGGTCTTGTGTCAACGTTCAATTTTAGAGTTTTACAGTAAACCGAACCCCAACACCATCTTGGCACTGCACTCACATGGGTGACAGCTGGGGTGCGGTGTCTGTGTGTGAGTGAGTTAGAGAGAGTGTGTGTGTGTGTGTGTGTGTGTGTGTGTGTATGTGCGTGTGTGTTGGGGGGGTGGGAAGAAGAGAACAACCAAGAGGAAGGCAGAGAAACAGGAAAAAGCAAAGCATTTCCTTTTTTTTTTTTGGGGGGGGGCATCACTGCTCTCTGGTGGTGGGAGTAGGAGACCCAGCCCCACTGCTGGAATTGAACCTCCGTCCCAGTGGGCCGCAGTCCCACACACAACCACTACGCCACCGGGGCTCAGCGCAGCATTTCCTTTCTACTTGAGCTCTTGGTATCCTTTTTCCCATTCTCCCTCCCTCATGAGCCCTTGATAAATTATAAATTATTGTTATTTTCATCTTACACTGTCCACTGTCTCCCTTCACCCATGTTTCTGTTTGTTCCCTTGGGTGGGTTGGGGGGGTGAGGGTTATATGTCGATCATTGTGATTGGTTCCCTCCTTCTCCCACCTTTCCCCTACCCTCATGGTATTGCTACTTCCACTATTGTGTCTGACGGATTTATCTGTCCTTGATTCTCTCTATTTGAGAGCTCTTACCTGTACTAGTGTACATGCTCCGGTTTAGCTGGATTTTGTAAGGCAGAACTGGGGTCATGATAGTTGGGGCTAGGAAGCATTAAAGAACTAGAGGAGTGCTGTGTGCTATACTGCACCCTGGCTGACTTGTCCCTTCCTTGTGACCCCTCTGTGAATGGATGTCCAGTTGTCTACAGATGAGCCTTGGGTCTCTACTCCGACCTTACAAGTTTGCATTAATATAATTATTTCTTTTTGGTCTTCTAATACCTAATACCAGATTCTGTTGACATCACGTGGGGTTTGTTGATTCTCTGCTCGACGGTTGCTGGAAGGATATAGCATAGTTTTGTCCACAGAAGTGTCTCTCACCCAGCAGCCAAATCCCTCTGTGGTTCTCAATCATGAGGTCTCTTGGTCATTGGGCTCTTTGGACCGGGAAGCTTGTCTGTTGCTTTGCCTCACTGTCTCCATAGTCTCAGCACTCTTCATCTGCTTCGTCTCTTGGTCTTCTGGCCTCAACCCACGGTCTGGGTAGTGTGGTCTCTGCCGTCTTAGCCATTTCAGGTAAGAAGGGATCTCAAACATGTCCTGCCAGTAGCTCTTCTTCCTCGATGACCCGAGAGTCTCTCTGGTCCGAGGTCTGAGATGGCAACCCAAATTGACCAGTTCCCTCTATTAGTATTATACACACCCTATTTGTATAGTCTCATCAGGAGTTACATAGACATGGATAGAAAAAGCATATTAAGAAATATCCTTTCACCATAGACACATTTGATAAATTGATTAATGTTGATACATTATTATTAGCTAAAGTCACTGTTGTACAGTTCTCATCTGTCCTCTGAACCTCTGGTAGTCACTGGTCTTTTCACTGTCTATAGATTTGCCTTTTTAAAAACTAAATCGGTTTATTGGGACTCTTACAGCTTATAACAATCCATGTATAATTATATCAAGCACATTTGTACATATGTTTCCATCATCATTTCTAAAGTATTTCTTCTTGAGCCCTTGGTATCAACTTCTCTTTTCTCCTCTCCCATACCCTATCCCCCTTGTGAACTTGTAAATTATAAATTATTATTGTTTTCATATCTTACACTTTCTGTTGGCTCCCTTCACCCACGTTTCTGTTGTTTGTTCCCCTTGGTAGAGGTGAAGGGTGTAATTTTGCTTTTTTTTGTTTTGTTTTTTGGCATCACTGCCCTCAGGTGGTGGGAGTAGGAGGCCCAGCCTTTGCTCCGTGGAGCTGGAATCGAACCTCCATCCCAGTGGGCCGCAGTCCCGCGCACAACCACTATGCCACTGGGGCTCAGCCCTTAATTTTGCCTTTCATAAAATAGTTTCTAACTTTTTTACTTAGTATATTTTTATTTATTTATTTATTTATTTTTTATTTTTTTGGGGGGGGTGGTGGGGGCATCACTGCTCTCCGGTGGTGGGAGTAGGAGGCTCAGCCTTTGCTCCGTGGAATCGAACCTCCATCCCAGTGGACCGCAGTCCCACGCACAACCACTTCACCACCGGGGCTCAGCCTATTTACATTTTTTAAATCACTGTTTTGGGGGCTTATACAGCTCTTATCACAATTTATACATAACATCCATTGTATGTCAAGTACATTTGTACATTCGTTGCCATCATCCTTCTCAAAACATTTGCTTTCTACTTAAGCCCTTGGTATTAGCTTCTCATTTTTCCCCTCCTTTCTGTTCCCCCATCCCTCATGAACCCTTGATAATTTATGAATTATTCATAATTCTAAATTATGAATAGTATTTTGTCTTACCGTACACTGTCTGATGTCTCCCTTCACCTACTTCCCTTAGTCTTCAGTCTCATTTCCAAGCATGAGAAGTTGCGTGGTGGCTCATTACTTAAAAACTATCACTCATGAGACAAATATTTCTCTAGGTCCTTCAAATCGCTCCAATTCAGTGTCTTCCCTGGACCTGGAAGGAGAATCTGTATCTGAACTTGGAGCAGGACCTTCTGGGAGTAACGGAGTTGAAGCTCTACAGCTATTAGAACATGAACAAGGTAAAATGAGTTCAGCAGAGTTGCTCAAGGAGCAAAGAATTTATTTGCTTACATAAATCCATAATATGCCTCTATGTAAATTGGCTTTGTAAAGACCATTTTACTTGCTTGTATTTATAGTTTTTTCCGTTCTTAAAAAATGTATTTAATTAATAAGTGAATTGCTTAGGCTTATAGAAAAATTGTAAAATTGATATATTTCATTTATAAGGTTTAATACTTAAGGAATGTGAAGGTAAACACAAAGAACTCAAGGACCTTACAATAGAATGAAGGAAGAGTGGAGCACCAATTACTTGAAATGTTGTTACGGGTTGAATTGTGCCCTTAAAAAATTAAATAATTCGGGCTGAGCCCCGGTGGCATAAGTGGTTGAGTGCGGAACTGCGGCCTGCGGACTTGGCAGTTCAAATCCAGCGGTGTCTGGGTAGCGCCCACGACCATCAAAGGCAGTGATGCCCACAAAAAACAAAAAACAAAACAAAAAAAAATTAAATAATTCCTTTCGTGCCGTTGTTGAGTGATTTCATTTCCTTTATATTTATAACTTATAAAAGAAGCTGACTAAAATATCTGCACTGTACTTCATAAAGGGAATTGCATACACAGAGTCAGTGTCATGTCATCTTGGGATAATTAGATGAACATTTGGATGGCCCTTTGATCTGATAAGATCAGTTGTGATATCTTGTGTTAAACTGTTAAATTTGTTCCTTTCTTTTTGCCAATAAAGTTGTAAATAAAGACCGTCATACATTAAAATCTAAATATGGACCCCTTAATAAAAATTAAATAATCGGGCTGAACCCCGATGGTGTAGTGGTCGAGTGTGGGACTGCGGCCCACAGGGTTGGCGGTTCATATCCAGCAGCAGCTCCCAGGAGCAAGGCTGGGCCTCCTACTCCCACCAGAGGGTAGAGATGCCCACAAAAAAAAAAAAAATTGAATAATCTTCATCCTATGGCAACAATCCTGGTTCAGAAATATACTGTCTTTGTTCTGTTAATGAGATTTGATGAGTGCAAGGTGTGCTTGAGTCAATCTCTTGAGATATACAAGACCAAACAAGCCAGCGGAGATGGGGTAAATGATCAGGATCTTCCTTCAGAGTTGATAGAGAATGAGGAAACCTTCCTGAGAGCCAACATCCTAATTCAAACTTCTAACCATCCTAACTGAGAAAGTTACTTGCTGTTTGTTAATGCTTTCTACTTGCCATCCATCTATGTGCAATAGATAGCTAAGAATTTGGTACTGAAGAGTGGGGTGCTGGTCTAACAGATACCTGACATGTGAATAGAATTGACTAATGGGTAGAAGAGGGAGGGGGTCAGTAGTAAAAGCCTAGATTGCCTTGAGGAGACTTTTGGTAGAATTGTTCGCTTTCTCAGGTGGGAAATACCTTGTTCCTTGGCTTCACACGAGAAATAATTCATCTTGAAACCTGGTTTGTGATCCAAGTGGATAGCAGAAGTAACTGAACCCAGGCACCCTCATGGGACTGTACACCCACACGTGGCAGCCTGAGGCCTGAGAGACCATGGCACTGCCAAGCAGAAAGTGGAGGAGCGGCTGAAAGGAAACAGCTGTGGTCTTCAGGTTGCAGCCTGGGCTGGGCTGGGAGGTGTGATCGAGGGTACTGGTTGACCTCATTGGCTGAATTAAGCTCACCTGGCTTAGTTTGAGCCAACCCAGATGTACCGCCCTGAACTGCCTACCTGAACTGCCTACCTGACTCAGCCTTGAATTGGCACATGTCCCTTAGCCTGCATTGGTTAACCTCCTGTAGGGGCCCCTAGGCATGGAGAGGAAAGACTCCCTATCCTCCTACCTAACAGAATCATGGATATTAAAGCTCATTCTGATGAGGTCTCAGAAAGAACTAAGAACTATAGAGAAAAATCTCTTTTCCTAGAGAATACATGCTGCCAGAAATATGGATGTTAATTGTGTTTCGGGGGGGGGGGGCTTTAAAAGAAAGTGGGCAACTTTAAAAGAAAGTTGGACAATGGAGAAAGGGTGATACTTTTTATGTAGAGGGAAGAACCTGATTAAGTTCAGATGTTTGGTGGAAAGTAGAAATTGTGATTAACTTTGTATATCTGGCTGAGGAGATTTCTAAGCAAGATCTTAAAGTGGCTGCAAATTTTTTTCCCTGCCTCTTATAGTAAGGTGACCAGATGTCCTGTTTTCTTTAACAACTTAACAATGTCCTGTGGCATTTTAAAATTAAAATAAATATATTACAACACTATTTTTGCAATCTATGAAAATTTTTAATCAAGAACCCCCCTCCCCCTGGTCAGTGGTGTCCTGCCTAAAATCTGGTCACTTTACCTTATAGTGAAATGGGAAAGAAAAGATGGACTTAAAAATGAGCTGAACAAAATGAAAACAAAACATAAAGATGTAGAAAGTTGTAAAAACTTGGGCTCATTCTTAAATGGTCACCAAGGGTATGGCTATACAATTTTTGTTAAGATTAAGCCTGTACCTGTGATGTGTACGTACCACAGCAGAAAATCCATCAGCTTAGACCGATGGAGAAAGAACAAAATCTTTCTGTCTCTTGGAATTCTATAGGCAGGAAGTAGGCGCTAGTGTTCTTTAAGAAATGAAAAGTAAAAAGGCATTAAGCAACTCTGAGATCAGCTGAGTGGTTGGAAGGTGCACCGGAAGCAGATAGCTCACAGTTTCAAAGGCTGGGGCTCTGGTCTCCAGGATCTCAAAGAATGAGACTGCGTCAAGAGAACTTGTAAACATAGTATTTTAAAACATATTTTATTGGGGAAGTATGGGGAGCTTATCCCAAGGGCCTAGGTAAAGGGAGGATGTTTCAAGAATGATGAAGGCAACAAATGTACAAATGTAGTCTGCATACAATGTATGTATGTATTGATCATGATGAGAGTTGTATGAGCCCCCAATAAAATAACTTAAAAAAACCCATTTTATTGTTTTACATGAAACGGTACACAGAAAATTCATTTGACTCAATAATTTATCCACAAGTTATGCGTGGCAGCCCATCCCCTAGGCATTCCTTAACAGCAGTTCCATACCACAGAAAAGAATTAGTAAAAATTAAATTCTTTGAAACCAAGGAGGTTATGGCCTCATTCTTTGAGTTGATAGGATGACCTATAAAGTCACTCTGCAAAAGATACTTACACAGGGGAAACAATTGATTAGATCACTGGGTCTAGTTAATCTTCCATAAGATTATAAGGCTATATATGTATATGGGCCTCAGTTCAAAAAGGAATGCATCCATGTGGAAATATAATGTTTTAGTACTTTACCCAGTGTTAATGGTAAAATATATAACTTGAAATTTAAAAGCATAAAGTTTTTTATACCAAGAAAACAGAAAAGCATATAACACAGCTTCAAGCTCTGATGACCTACCATGTCTGAAATACAACCTAATATGAACGAACAAAATCAAAACAGAAATAAGGAAAATGTTGTAACCAGCTCAGGTTCAATATTGATCCATTCTTTTCTTTTTTTTGGGGGGGGGGGGGGGGGGGCAATCACTGCTCTCCGGCGGTGGGAGTAGGAGGCCCAGCCCCACTGCTGGAATCGAACCTCCGTCCCAGTGGGCTGCAGTCCTGCGCACAACCATTACGCCACTGGGGCTCAGCCCGATTCATTCTTTTCTAATTAGGCTGAACTGTTATTTATTTCGAAGATTAATTCAAGGGATAGTCTGGATCAAAGCTTAATGCATAAATCTAAACTTTGATGGTTATTTGACATTTTGGGGGTTTCTAGTTAATTTGTCTTGTTAATTCAGTCATATATGATCTTTTGCTCATTACTTTGAATAAAAGTGATTAAAAGACTCATAAAATCATGTCCTCATCAAGTCAATTACAGCTAATAGTCACCTTATAAAATATAATGTCCCCATAGGATTTCCAGGGTTGTAATTTTAAAAAGCAACAACATTTTGTGGGTTACCCATTGAGCTTCTAATTTCAAGATCAGTGGCTTGAACCCACTAGTCCCTTCTTAGGAGAAAGATGAAGATTTCCGCTCCTGTAAAGATTGATAGCCTTGCCAACATGAAGGGGCAGTTCTTCTCTGCCTTTGAGGTTTGCTCCGAGTTAGAATTAACTCAGTGGTCGTGGGTTTGGGTTTGGACACTGGGCTTTTCCGTTTTCTTTTTTCTTTTTTTTTTGGTGGGCATCACTGCCTCTGGTGGTCATGGGCGCTACCCAGCGCTGCTCCTGAGAGCTGCCACTGGATTTGAACTGCAAAGCCCGCGGGTCGCAGTCCCGCACTCAACCACTTATGCCACCGGGGCTCAGCCCTGGACACTGGGCTTTTCATGAACATTTACATAGCAACTTTGCCAGCACTTTTAGTCCTCCTTGACTTTCCTGGTTTCTCTCTTTTCTCTTCTTTCCCCTCTTTGCTTTTGGGCAGATAGTACCCTGTTCATCTTGTGTAGCTGATTGTTTTGAGGAGCCCGTTGCTCGAGTGTGTTTTAGATTGCTGACTCTTGTGTGCGGAGACAAATGGCTTTCCATTGTTTGAGAAAGTTACAATCTCAGAATCCCACAGGGGCCACTCTCCCCTGGCCTGTACGGTCGCTGTGAGTTTGCACTGACATGATTGCAGTGAATTTTTGAGTATTATTTGACTGGAAAGTACCCTCCAGAAACATCTTCAATTTTAAGGTAGAGGTCTTCGGTAGTTCATTTTTTCTCTATAGTATCAGGGGTTCCAAAGACTCTTTGTTACTAGAGAGTCTTACTCCCGCCACCACGTTCCCCACCCCCCTCCTTTGTTTTTGCTTTGGAATTTGTGGTACATTAGTGATATCCAGGAAGCATCTGGTTCTTCTGGTTTCAGGTTAGAGGAAGTTATGGTTCATGTGGACTATTAGTCCTTTGGACTAATTGCTGCTTCTTTGAGTTTTTGTTTCTTCAATTTTCTGTGCCCAGCTGAGAAGACCCCCAGTTTCTTTTTAGATGGCTACTCAAAAGTTTTTAAGACCTTACTCATGGTTCTTCAGACTAGTATATAAACAGCATTATCTTTTCTTCCAATTTACCTAAATAACCCAAGTCTGTGGTCCTTAGCCTATATATCCAGTAGTTCATTCGCAGGGTCTAAATAGTTTCAACAGCAACCTATGTGCTTTGTTTTTCATGTATGAATATACTTACAGCATATGCAAATATGTTTGTAGAAATATTCACTGCCTTATATGTAGGTATATTTCTATATGACCTTCATCTATTTTGCATAGATATTTACCTACTTGCAAGTTATTACTACTTAGTGTACTATTCACAAATTATTACCAGTTATTGCTGCTATAGGACTACATATTACAGCATTTGCCTAAGTTGTCCTCTAGTCTTACGTACCTCTCATGTGGTTTCCTTTGCCTTTGTTATGTGAAACTGGCATTCCCCATGTTGCCTGTCACCTTTCCCTTTCCCTTTCCCCTTTTTTTTTTTTTTTTCCAGAATTAACTCTTGTCTACTGGGTAGTTCATACTTCTCCACTCCCGTTCTGCTTCCTAGAAACTATCAAAGAATGTTGGTTCTTTTGTTTTTGACTTTTCTTCTTAGTCTTGACTGTTCTTAATAGTGTTCTCACACAATATTTGTCCTTTTGTGTTTGTCGTATTTCACTTAGCATTGTCCTCCAGATTAACCTCCATGTTGTGAGATGTTTAATGGATTTATTCTTTATCGTGGTGTAACCTGTATGTTTGTACATGTATGCACTGCTCTTTGTTTATACATGTGTCGAACATTTAGGTTGTTTCCAGCTCTTTGCTATTGTGAGTTACATGAGAAAATGGATATGTACATGTCTATTTGAGACACTACTTTTACTTCTCCAGGATTCATACCCAAGAATGACATTGTTGGATCATATTTATTTCTACTTCTGGATTTTTAACAAAACACCATACCATTTTTCACAATGGTTATACTATGTTACCTTTTTTAAAGTGTTTAATTTTGTTTTTGATAGCCACAACACAAGATAATCTTGATGATAAGCTAAGGAAGTTTGAAATTCGTGACATGATGGGACTAACAGATGATAGGGACATATCGGAAACAGTGAGTGAGACCTGGAGTACAGATGTCTTGGGAAGTGACTTTGACCCCAACATTGATGAAGATCGTTTACAGGAAATTGCAGGTATTTGCCATTTAATGTTTTGGAAGATTGCTGTTTAGATGTGTGTATGTATATCTATTCTACCCTTCCTGATGGGAGTGCTTCAGTGCTCTGATAAACATGAATATTAAAGGTTTTTTCCATTCTACATTTCACACACACACACACACACACACACATACCACACTCCCCCCCCCCCCAACATACACACATACACACAAAAGTAGGAAAACCTATCCATTGAATTGACTTCTGATCAAGTCTTGGTTATAGAGAATATTGTATGTTCTTAACATGTCTATGATTAGTATATATTTTTTGAGACTGAATATCTGGCTTTATGATGAGCATTCTTTTTTTTTTTTTTATGATGAACATTGTTACAGGTTTTAACCATAAAATCTTTTGGAATATTATATGCTAAAATTCTCTAAGAATATTAATTCATTTTTTAAAGGATTAATCTTTTTCAAAGGCTACCTTTTTTTGGTATTTTTAATATTGATTGTTTTGAAGTGTAATTTACATTAAAATTCACAAGCTTTTTAGAGTACAGTTTTAAGAATAGTGAAAGATTTATGACCATTTTATGATAACACCTTAATTTTCCTTTGAAATCTTAGAAAAATTTCAAAAATATGAAAGAGAACATATAATGAAACTGATGTGGCCATCACTCACCTGCAGCTTTAGCCATTTTTGTTTCATCCTTCCCCTCTTTACTTCCGCCCCTCCATTATGTGTTATTTTACTTGTAATTAGTCTGTGATGTACCCTTCCAAGGAAGGTAGCTTTCACCAGTAATTTTTTTTCAAAACTTTTTTCATGTCTCTGCAGTAGAATTGTTCCTTTGTTAAGCCTAATTGGAAATAACAGAGTAATCTCAGCTTGAGAATTTCAAATGTGCTGTACAATAATGTTGAATCCTTCCTATTTGTATGTTTAAGTGGTGTAAATAGATTTCTTAATTGGTTTTACATTACTTTGTACCAGATGCCAAAGTAATATTTTCTCTGGCAGGAGCTGTGTTTGAGCAATAAACTGTATTTGCTGCTGAATGAGAGTGCTAGAGGAGGTGTGTGTTTCACTGCAAATATATTTTATTGCTTTAACTATGGCTAATGTGCTGAAAGTATATTTAGCCAGTAAACTTTCTGGGATTAAATTTCTCTGACTGGTTTTAATTTTTGTCAAAATCCCTTTGTCCTTGAGTTGATTCAACTTGTAGTGGCCATATAGGATGGAGTAAACTTTACCCCAGGGGATTTCCAAGGTTGTAGTCTGTATAGGAGCAGACTGCCATGTCTTTCTCTCACAGAGTGGTTGGAGGGTTTGAACACACAAACTTTTGGATAGCAGCCAAATGCTTTCAACTACTGTACTGTGAGGGCTCCACTTTGTAGGATTTAAAGTCTGAAAGATATTAGGGAACACATAAAATCTTGATTTAAAACCAAAGTGACAGCTGAAATGACAAGATGTGTGTTTTTTTCTAAAGAAGGCCAAAGGTTGTACCAGTGTGTGAAAAATGGAAAATTTGTGTTTTTAGTGGCATTGGTGTTTGACCCTATTCTTACCTTGACTTCTTTCTTGTGGGCTGAGAAGATTTTCTTAGCTTAGTGTTTGGCCTTTCTCCTTTGTCACTGCTTTTTCCATCAGGATCTTTTGTTAACCCTTTGCTCCCCACCAATTATACAGGTGCAGCAGCAGAGAACATGTTAGGCAGTTTGCTGTGCCTACCAGGTTCAGGGTCAGTGCTTCTTGACCCCTGCACTGGTTCTACCATATCAGAAACAACCAGCGAAGCTTGGAGTGTAGAGGTATTGCCAAGCGACTCAGGTTAGTATGCTTTTTGATTTGCACAGAAGTTTTAAATGTTAGTTATCCTAATTTCTATTCTGTGTCCCTTTTTTCAAGTATGCATTTGTCGAATGTGAGGCATTGCTTATTGAGAATTTCAAATGGAGCATTAGTCTAGGGGACTTTTTACCTATCATGAAAAAAGAAAAATGCACCTTGGATGGCATAGGCTAAGATGGCTAGTATATTCTGACTCTGTTCTGTAATATTGGAAATAATTGTTAGCAACTCATCAGGATCCTATATGGGGTATTAAGTTCAGTGTCTCCCATTACCTCATCAGAGGATAGAAATTGCCACATAGTTCAGACCATAAGTGGTTGGATGCCTGGTAAGCTTGTTTAGATTTATTTCAGGTGAGAACTTGACATTTAAAGTTGTTTAATGGGGGCTGAGCCCCGGTGACGTAGTGATTGTGCGCAGGACTGTGGCCCACTGGGTTGGAGGTTCAATTCCAGCAGTGGGGCTGGGCCTCCTACTCCCACCACCAGAGAGCAGTGATGCTCCCCTCCAAAAAAAGTTGTTTAATGGGGCTGAGCCCCGGTGGCATAAGTGGTTGAGTGCGGAACTGCAGCCAGCGGCACTGGGTCATGCCCACGACCACCAGAGGCAGTGATGCCCACAAAAACAAAACAAAACAAGCAAACAAACAGAAAGTTGTTTAATTTTTTTTTTTTTTAGTTTTTATTTTTTTATTTTTGGGCGTCACTGTCCTCTGGTGATTGTGGAAGCTACTCAGCGCTGCTCCTGAGAGCCGCCGCTGGATTTGAACCGCCAAGCCTGCAGCCCACAGTCCCGCACTCAATCACTTACACCACCGGGGCTCAGCCCTAATGTTTTTGTAATATGGTACTTTGAAGTTGAGATTTTGGAGTCTTAAGAATTCTTTTGTTCAGAATATTACAAATGTGTTTGAAGTGTTTTGTGTTTTTATATATTTCTACTTATTTTCTGTGATTTTTAAAGATAATTAGTCTTCATGTAAAGGTCAACTATTAGAATTCAAATATAAATAGCTATATGTTTTATGTTGTAGTTGGTTTTCTTGGTTCAAGAAGAACCAAGTGATCCTTGTATGAACTTAAAATGTTAATATATTATCTTTCATAAAGGGATAATGGGACGAACTCAGCATCTCTGCTGCATGCATAGGAGTTATTTTTTTAGAGAGTGGTTGATCTAATGCCAAGTTATTCTGTATTTTCTTACCCAGTGTCCAGTTTACACTTTACTCAACAATAGCATGAAGTTGATGATCTGAAAATAGAATATTCATCTATTCACAATAAACTGGCCTATATTAGAATAGAAACCACAACGTTGACTTTAGTATCACTTGATCTCACTAACTTTTCAACTGACTGAAATTTAGAAATCTATTTACACTGATTCAATTGGTACCCTGGTAGCGTTCGTCTTCCAGGTCACAAAAACAGAAACTGTGGCATGCTAATAAAATCTTTAAGGTGATGCCTCATTTCTTCTATCTAGAGGCCCCAGACCTAAAGCAGGAGGAACGTCTACAAGAACTGGAGAGCTGTTCAGGACTGGGTAGCACATCTGATGATACCGATGTCAGGGAGGTCAGTTCCCGCCCCAGCACACCAGGCCTCAGTGTTGTGTCGGGTATGTCTGTCTTGTTTTAAGGAATAAGGATTTGAGGTGTGTAGTCTCCCTTGCCTCCATTTATAAAGAGAATTTATATAAAGCAGCCATATTTAAGAGTTGAGTAGTTTTCAGGAGACAAAATTATTTCTTTAGGACTGTAAATCTTTTAGAACTTTAATGTGTGACTTAATTGAATCTTTGAAAGTAATTGGCAATCAGTTTGTGTATGTTCCTTTTTCTAATTCTTTGTCTATCCTTGGTAGCTTCTGTTACTCTGTATAGTAATTTTGGTTATGTTGTCCAAATTAAGTATATTAAGCAGTAGTTGGATAAAGGATATAGTACTATGCAAGTCATAGAATTATGACACCCCAAATTTGAAACGGTTTAAGCTTCTTCAAAAAATATATATTTTTATGTGTATGTTTATTGTTCTTGATGTTTATTTATTTTCTATTACTTTTTTTAAGGTATAAGTGCAACCTCTGAGGATATTCCCAATAAAATTGAAGACTTGAGGTCTGAGTGCAGCTCTGATTTTGGGGGTAAAGATTCTGTCACTAGTCCAGACATGGATGAAGTAACCCATGGTAAGAACAACAAATGGGAATGGCTTTTTGGTGAGTTTTAACAACCAAGTGATCAGATTCATGGAATAAAGAGTAGTCTTTTATATCTTTTCTATTGGAACATAGTAGTCAGGCACTAAGAAAATGGCTTTTTATGCCCCATTTCAACTGTACTCACACTGCTCTGGAAGAATGATGTTCCCTTGATCTAAAGCTGTCTAGCAGAGCTATAGCGGCAGGCTCCCCAAAGACTGTTCTTAAAGCAACCCCTTGATAGAAGGGGTGTTTCCCTACCCTAGGAAGGGGAAGCCTGACCAGAGGCCTGGGAATATAAAACCATACTTTTGAGAGCTGATTCTCACCAGTTCATGCATGACAAAGTCAGTTTTCCTCTAGACAAGTATCAGTCACCCTTGGCACTAAAGTCCCCGTAGCTCAGGGCAGTGTTGATTGTGACTCTCGAGATGTGGATCTCTTACGTATTGCAGGTGATACTGTTAATTATCAATCATCGCGTTCTGAGGTTTAACTTGCTAATATTTAAAGTTTTCAATTTTCTAAATTGAGTTCACTTTGTCCACTTTTGAAATTATAAGGAAATCCATGTATGGAAAAAGTTTTTGTTGTTTTGGGGAAAAAGTTTTAATGTACAAAGATATTCTTCATGAAATTTATATTAGCAGACATTTGGAAATAACAGAATTAAAAATTGCAATGATTGAATAAATTCTGGTGTAACTCAAAAATCTCAATCATTGCTACCATCAAGTCAATTCTGACTCAATAGCAAATCATTATTACAGGATAGAACTGGGTTGTTTTGTTTTGTTTTGTTCCTGAGGAGCAGAAAATCTCATCTTCCTCCCACCGAGCAGGTGGTAGCTTCAAACTCATAATCCAGTGTTCTACCAGAAGGGCTCCTTGGTGTAACTACTCATTATAATTTATGTAGCAGATTTTATCAATACTTGAGAGAATGTGTAATAACTTAGAGAAATATCTAGAACTTAGCATTCGGGGGGGAATTATAGAATTTTATTTTTAAGAGAATAAAATGCGTAAAAACCTATGTAGAAAAATCTGGAAAGAAATACCAACATGTTAATGGTCGCTTTATTTATTTATTTTTAATGGTGGTTTTATATACCCTGTCTCTTCCCCCCACATTTTTCTTTGTTTTAAACCAGGATTTCTCACCCTCAACATTTTGAACATTTTGGGCCTGACAACCAAAAATATATACAATTATGATGCCCCCTTTTGGGTTGTTGTTGGGAGGTAATCACCCCCAATTAATAATAACTATTATAAAGCAACAGTTTTCAAAGTATGCATTATACCATCCAGGTTCCTCCAGACCCTTGAGGGAAAAAAGAGTAGGTCAAAAACTTTCTTCATATTAATACTAAGATGTTGTTGGTTATTTTCTTTTTTATAGTCCAGCAGTTTTATTGGCATAAAATTCACATAATATGATTCAATAGTTCAATTAAATCAAGACGAGTTATAGAATCATTAACACCATTTTAGAACATTTTCTTCATTCTTACAGTAACTATTAGGGCTCTTTTCTTTGTTTTGGGGTTTTTTGTTTGTTTGTTTTTTGAGCATCACTGCCCTCTGGTAGTGGGACTAGGAGGCCCAACCTTTTCTCCTGTGGAGCTGCTGCTGGAATTGAACCTCCATCTCAATGGGCCGCAATCCCGTGCACAACCACTGCGCCACCAGGGCTCAGCCCCAGGGCTCTTTTCAGAGTGTTGACATTTGTGTTTATGGTTCACAAATAAGAATGGGTAAAAGCTATTGGATCTTTCAACATGCATCAAGACACAGACTCCACTCTCAGGAGCAGCACTGGGTAGTGCCCACGACCACCAGAGGCAGTGATGCCCACAAAAACAAAACAAACAAACAAAAAAGGCACAGACTCCAGGGGCTGAACCCCTGGTGGCATAGTGGTTGAGTGCAAAACTGCAGCCCACTGGCTTGGCGGTTCAAATCCAGCAGCAGCAAGGGGGGGCCTCCCACTCCCACGAGAGGGCGGTGATGCCAAAAAAAAAAAAAAAAAAGACAGACTCCACACTGCACTATAACTTACTGTAATTTTCATGTGCAGATTTTCTTTTTTGTGTGTGTGCAGGTTTTCTTAAATGCCATTTATGAAGCAACAAAAATTGCTAATTATATCTCAGCCCTTAAAAATACATTTTCTTGGGCTGAGCCCCGGTGGCATCATGGTTGAGTGCGGGACTGTGGCCTACGGGCTTGGCGGTTCAAATCCAGCGGTGGCTCTCAGGAGCAGCACTGGGTAGTGCCCATGACCACCAGAGGCAGTGATGACCACACACACACACACACAAAATACATTTTCTTAATATTCCATATTAAAAAAATAGGAATTTAAATTCCATTTTAAAATACATTCCAAAATGTGAGATGTCTCAGAGAAAGCTATTACATAATTGTGTGAGTTGTTAGCTGAGCTATCTGTTTCTCATGAAACACCATTTTCACTTGAAATATTGGGAGATTTGAGAAGGTTATGACTAAATAATTTGCTGGTTTTGGAGGCTTGACTCTGTGTTCCTTGCATTAATCATAAAATTTTGGGGCCATTAAAAATAACGGGGGGCTAAGCCCCGGTGGCATAGTGGTTGAGTGCAGGACTGCGGCCCACTGGCTTGGCGGTTCAAATCCAGCAGCAGCTCTCCAGGAGCAAGTCTGGGCCTCCCACTTCCACCAGAGGGCAGTGATGCCTTA
>PVJH01027249.1:0-28908 GCA_004026705.1 Nesogale talazaci | reverse complement strand
CCTAAGAACAAAAAACCTCCAGCGATGGAGTCCCCAACAACATGTTCCTAGCATGTAGTAAGCACTCAACTAATATTAGACAGAGACATATATTCTATTCATTTATGCTGTAAGCAGTATATATGGGAATTCAATCCTGTGTAACATGGACAGTACCTAATGATTTCTCCAACTGACAAGGCAGTGAAAAGTTTTTCAGAAGTTCTTTGTTTCTGGTCCTAAAACTTTATCAGGAATGCTGTGTTTTGTTGCAGTTGTTCTGCAAAGATTCAAACTGAAAGCCTTGTTCGATGGCATTCTTTTATTCTCTTTGTTGGGGTAAGTTAGTGTGGTCGTTACATAAATCTGTCAACGTGAGCGTGTGAAGAGTGAAGGGACAGAGGACACCTTAGGAGGCACGATGGAGAGAAATCGCTGTTGAGGAACTCAGGAGCAAGAGGAGCCACATAGAGATGCTTCCACCATCACTGGATTCACAGACTTTCCACCCACCTGTTGGTGACCTAACATTTGGCATCATTTGGAGAAGCTACATGGGTTGAAGAAGAATTTATGGACTAGGGTCACACGTATGGGCTAATATTGTACTTATGGATTTGATCTGGACTGGGCTGGGATGTTTTCTTAATACACAGTTCATTTTCCATATAAAACTATTTTTTTTGGGGGGGGGCCATCACTGCTCTCCAGTGGTGGGAGTAGGAGGCCCAGCCCCACTGATGGAATTGAATCTCAGTCCCAGTGGGCCACAATCCCATGCACAACCACTACGCCACCGGGGCTCCACCCTAAAACTCTTTCTTATACATGTAAGTAGGCCCATGGATTTGTTGCTCTAGTTAACCCGGCCTAAGACATTTGGAAAGCCACTGGTTGACAAATATACAAGTGATAGAATTACCTTGTCCAGATTTGACTTGAAGAGGATAGCATTGGGGAAAAAACTAAAAGGACAGGAGAAAAAAATCACAAAATACCAACAGAAAATAGAAACTTTTTTAATAGCAATATTTATAGATATAATATAAAAAATTATTTTCCCCAGCCAGCAATGGGAGCAATCATTAAGCTAGTTTGTATTTTTGTCTTTTTCTCACAAGTGTTATCACTATGTTGAAGACTTACTATGATCAAAAACCATGGCTCCACATCACACAAGTAACAGGCAACATAACAGGAATTTGAAGGCAGGCAGTTTGAATTCAGTCACTTTTATTTAACCTTAAACAAGGCACCATCCCTCACTTGATAATGGAAAGTGGGTAAAAGTTCATATTAAGGGCTGAGCCCTGGTGGCATAGTGGTTGTGTGTGGGACTGTGGCCCACTGGGTTGGCAGTTCAAATCCAGCAGCAGCTCTCCAGGAACAAGGATGGGCATTCCTACTCCCACCAGAGGGCAGTGATGCCCCCCCCCAAAAGCAAAACAAAACAAAAGTTCATATTAAAACAGTAGTTAGGTCCATTTAAAAAAGAAAAATAGCAAGTTACAAATACAATGTAAACTGTCTTTGTCTTAACTCCTTAATAACATACTCTGAGGATTTGAAGCTTTGCTTTCAAATTTGAAGTGCTGAACAAAGTGGTAAACATGCCATTTAGTTTTCTCTAGGCCTATCAGCGTGAAGAATATCTAAAAACACCTGGTCGCGTATTTGGGCCCTGAATGAGCACAAAAGGCCTCTCAGGGTTAGAACGTTTTTTTCTTGCCATCTGTAGGTGTCATTGAGTGGGCTGTCCTCAAATGGATCACGCATACATTTGGCAGAAAGAAGTACTGCATGCACCTATGCCATCCTCACAAGTATTTGTTGGAACCTATTACTATAGCCACTGTATCAGTACATCTCTTTAATGGTCCTACTTGTTTTTGACGGTCCTCTCCTTTACTAAACATGATGTGTCACCTGATAGGTCCACATGTTAACATGTGGTCTTGTTAACACGAAGTCTTGCCATCCTCAATTCTAAAGAGCATTCTGACAATACTTCTTGCATGCCAATTTTATTTGTCCTGTAGGCAGTCCACAGTATTTTCAATATTCTTTACCAATAGCATTATTTACAGGCATCAGTTCTTATTTGGTATTCCTTATTCGTTGTCTTTCGCATGCATAGGAGGCTATTGAAAATATCATGGTTTAGGTCAGGCATTGTGATAGTAAGGTTTATTGTGCCATTTAGGCTTCCATAGGAACAAGTAGGTAGAGTCCTATCAGGTGGCAGCTTGATGGAAGGGCTACAAGATAAATGACTTTCCAAGGCCCCCTTCCCTCTTCCTCTCTGATGATTGGACCAGCATTCTGCTGCCTGAGCTAGTCCTTTGCCTCAATCATTTCCACTAATGACGACCAACCTGACCCGTGTTCTGTGTAGCCTTGCTGTGCATCTTGAGAGATTGAGGATCTATCTGACCTGCTGCGCCAAACTTCTTGAGATCTCATTGGGACTGCTTCTCTATGCTCCCTCACTAACAACCTCTGCTATGCCTCAATTTCTCATCTTATTTTGTTGCTCTCCTACCCTGTTTGACTTGCCTGAGGGCAGACTCCACTGTCTGCTTCCTTGACCTGGGACCAACAACCCATGTGAGTTGAAGGACCTTCAGTATCTTAACTCTTTCAAGAGAGTGAGTTAAATGAGCCTTCTGTATGCTGTGGGGACTAATGTAGCTGTTACATTCCTTCTCACATTATATATACCTAACTTTTTAAATAGATATGTGTCCTGGTTTTGTTTTTCTAGAAAACCCTGCCTAACACAGACACACCTTATAGAAGCAGGCAAGTTCAGTCTGAGTCACCACAGACTGGAGGCTACAGAAACCTATGCATACAAGGTCAGCCAGTCAGGTCAGATGGCAGAGTACTGACATCTCCTGGGATTGAAAGACAATATGGCAGGCCATTGGCTCAAGTCTTAAGAGCCAAAAGTTGATGTGCCAAATGCAGAATCCAAACCCAGGAAAAAGCAAACAAGCATCTATATATTTTGGAATGAGACCACTCCCACATTTCAATTACACCTCATTTCAATGACATCAGGGCTGTGATATGAGCAATGGTATTACATTCCACTCTAATCTTTTAACTGACTGGCTACCCACAACATATCCTATTATGGAGTTTATTACATTGTGTTAGGTTAGAATATGTAAGATTAGAAGGTCTTAATTGCCAAACCACTGACAAACCTGGAGCAGCCAAGTTGACACTAAATGAGCACGCCTTGTTTTTCAAGAATATCTTCAGTGTAGTTGGAACTTTTTAGTCCAATGTCATTGGTACTTGATCATAAGCTACCTAGAAAACCAGTTGAATGACAACCAGTGACTTGGTTAGCATAAGACCTTAAAAATGAAAAAAGAATTATTTGGAGAAGGGCTTTTATCTTTTCTGAAATATGGGAAAGTATATTCATCTCATTGCTGTTAACTTTTAGCAAGCCATCCAAACAGGAGTATCAAGAGGTCTGAGTACTAACCAAATGGTCACGATTTCTTGATGTGTCTGGGTCAATGTGAGCTATGTATTCAGTGATTCCTTACTCCTAGAACTTAAATTCAGGATATGATTTACATTTAAAGACTTGATCCCAACACTATTAACAAAATAAAGATGCAATCCAAAACCAAAGTCAACTGCTATCAACTTGATTCAGACTCACAACAACCCTCGATAGAATATCCAAGTCTAGATCTGTATGGACTAGCCATCTCTAAGGTAAAATTGGGGACAAGATATTGGGAGGAAGGACCCATTAAAGAACTAGACAGAAGGTGTATGTTTCATCAGTGCTATACTGCCCCTCCCTGACTGCCTCATCTCTGCCTTGTGACCCTTCTGTAAAGGGATGCTCAATTGCCTACAGAAGAGATCTGGGTTTTCACTCTGCCCTCCCCTCATTCACATCCACATGATTTTTGTTCTGGAGCTTTGATGTCTGATACCTGATCCCATGGACACTCATGATCACTCGTACAGATAAGAGCTCCCAGCACAGGGAATCCAAGACAGACAAACCCACCAGGACCAATAATGAGAGTAGAAATACTAGGACGGAAAGGGGAAGGTTGGGGAGAAAGGAGAAACCAATCACAATGATTGACATAACTCCCTCCTAGGGGGATGTGCAGCAGAAAAGTGGGTAAGATAGACAGGGTCAGTGTAAGACATGAGAAATAATAATTTATAAATTATCAAGGGTTCACGGGGCTTGGGGTGGAAGGGGATGAGTTGATACCAAGGACTCAAGTCGAAAGAAAATGTTTCGAAAATGATGAAGTACAAAGATGGACTGTGATAAGAGTTGTAAGAGTCCCCAATTAAAACGGTTTTTTAATTATTAGCAATAAATAGGATAGAACAGATCAGGCTTCACATCAAAGCTCCTGCACTCTGTGTAACCATAAATCATGATGACCTGTTGCTAAAAAAAACAACAGCTGCCTGAGTATGATGGAAAGTGGATTACAACTACTTACCCAGTTTTTAGGATTTCTGGGGGAATGGTGATTATTTGTCTAGCTGTGAAATGCAATTTTTGAAAGCTGGGCACCATCAGCTTTCTTCACTACCCATTTTGTCTTCAGCAATAGTGAAAGGGAAGGATGCCTGGTTATTAAAGCAAAGTGTTCTTGTATTGAGGGCGTACTTGAGTGGAGGACCAATGTTCGTCTGCTGCCTTAATAGTTTAGCAAATAAATATATGATCTAGATCTATTTCCATAACATTGTATAAAAATATGTTTACATATGCACATGCCTGTATTTAGACCTCTATAAATGTCCTTTGCCTCTTAATTCTTTTCTTTATTTTCTTTTGCTTTCCTCTTGTACCAGTATGATGCTTAGCCTTCATTCAAGTTTCAGTAATTCCTCTTGGCTACATACCCTTAATCAAGCCCTACCACGTATCCTATGGCCTTCTTTACATCTATTTTTAGATCACTTGTTGTTCCCTTTACCCTAGGTTTGTTGGCACCACCACCCCCACCCCCGCCTCCCCGTCTCCTATGCACCCCCCAACCATTGTGCTGTTCCCATTGTTTCCTCCTTCAGATTGTTTATTCTGCCTATTTTATCTAGATAGTCTTCTAGAGACAAAATTAAGCACAAAAGCAAGACAAGCAAAACATAACAACAAAGGGAAAAAACAAAAAAACAAGAACAAAGAAAAGCCTATAAGTAGTTTCAGGTCAGTCTGTTGACCTTCATGAATCAAGTTGAGTCTGATGGGGTACCATGGCCTGGGCCCAAAGTCTATTTTTGGTGTTCCTAGGGGACTTCAATGCTTTACTCCCCTTGGACGCTCTGTTGCATGCCCTTAGGCTTTTGCTCTGGTGCGGTGGGAGTAAGAGCGGGCACAATTCCCTCTGTGTCTTAAGTGTTGTCCCCCCTAGCACTATGGGTTATGTCTTATCACTCAAGTACTTATTGGTGAGCCAATCCTATGGTCCCCTCTATGCGTTGGCTGCTCCAAACTAGGGGTTTGGTGGGCCAGGATGTGTTCCACTCTCTCTCCTTCCCTCTTCATGTGCTCTTTATTAGAACTGACCCTTTCCCTGAGCTGTAGCTTCACTGTGTCCTCTGAAGTGCATTTATCTGAGCATAGGGTGGGGGTGGAGGGAGTGGAGTAGGGGGCAAGGTCCACATGATTGGGATTGGGATTGTCCCCACAGATTTTTGTTGGTTCACTGCTTCATGCTGAGATGTTGCATACACATCTTGGTGCACCATTTTGAAGTCTGGTCCTTCTCTTCCTCTTCTGGGGAGAAGGTAGTGCCCTGTTCCCCTGTTTCACCTGTATTTTTTCCCCTTTCTTTTCCCCTCAAGCATTTTCTCATATGTTTATTGACCACTTGGATATCTGCTTTTATGAAGCTTCTGTTCAGGTCCTTTATCTACCTCTTCAGTGGGCAATTAGCTTTTTTTCTTTTTGCAAGGTACTGAGTACTATAGATTTTAGTAATAAGACCTTTGTCTGATATGTCCTTGCAAAAGATGTTTTCCCAATGTGTGGAACTCTTTTATTACTATCTTAGTGAATTCTTTTGATGTACAGAGATTTTTTATCTTCAATATATCCCACTTTTCAATTTGTGCCTTGTGATGGGTAGGTTTGTTATGCCAACATGGCCACAGAAGATTGGTGGATCTGTTGTGATGCCACAGCCAATGAACACGCGGGATGAATTAAAGGGCAGATATAGGAAGGGCTTCGCAAGTCCCGCTCTCTCTCTCTCTTGTTTCCGGATCTTCGGACCAGAGAGCTGCCTTGTTCGTCCTGTGCCTCGACCTCCAAGCAACACTACCCATGGAACACCTAATCGTGGACTGTGTTACTGTGAGTTGAGGATCCTTCAAGCCCTGCTTTGCCACGCTTCTGGGATATACATCTCTTGAGCTGGGGACTGTTGGACTGTTGGACTCTGTTATCTGGCTGACAGTTGGTGACAGTTGGTGACAGTTGGTGACTGTTGCTCTGCCGTTTGCTGCCTGTAACCAGATAGCCTGTATTGCTCTACAGTCTTCTAGTTGCCTCATGCAAGTGAGTTGCACCGAGCAATCTGTATTGTTTTATAGTTAACTTTTTCTCTTTTTATCTTATATATCTTTCTCAATATATAAATATATAAAAATCATTACTAGTGTCCTGAATTTTATTTCTCTAAGAGAACCCTGCCTGACACATGCCTCCTCTCTGTTTGGTCCTTTCCTATTTCTGATAGCCTATGTATTCCCTGCACCAAATTTCTCAGGTTTTTTCCAATTCCCACATTGATGGTCCTAATAATTTGGGGTTTTACCTCAAGGTCTGGGATACACCTTGAGTTTATTCTTGTGCATGGAATGAGGCAAAGATCTTGACTAATTTTTTTCTGCAGGTAGATACCCATTTTTTTTCTAGCACCACCTATTGAAGAGAGTATCTGCTTCCTATTTGATATTTTTGGGCCCCTTATCAAAGGTCAGTTGTCAGTATTCGGATGATTTTATTTTTGGGTTTTTAGTTCTTTTCCATTGGTATGAGTCATTATACCAATACCACACTGTTTTGACCATCATGGCCATATAATAGGTGTTAAAATCAGGTACAGCAATCCCTCCAATTTTGTCTGACTTCCTAAGGAATTCTCTGCTAATTCTGGGTGTCTTCCCTTTATATGAAATTGGTAAACAATTTCTCCAATTCTTTGAAGAAAGATGGTGATATTTGTATCAGGATAGCATTGAAGTTATATAAAGCCTTGGGCAGAATTGACATCTATACTCTATTGAATCTTCTTATCCATGAGCTTGGGGTATTCTTTCATTCGTTGAGGTCACTCTTGATTTCTTGCAATAGTATTCTGTAGTTTTCCTTGCACAAATCTTTTTGTATATATTTTTTGTTAGTCAGATATGTCCCCAGATATTTCGATGTGTGCTTGGCTATTATGAATGGTACTACTTTTTTGATTCCCTCTTCCATGATCTTGTCCAATCGATATAGCAGACCAATAGACTTCTGTTTGCTGATCTTGTACAATCCTGCCACTCTGCAAATAATGATAGTTTCAGCTCTTCCTTTCCCAGGCAAAATACCTTTGATGTGTTTTCTTTGCCTTATGTTGTCTGTTAGGACCTCTAATACAATGTTAAATAGAAGTGGGGTTGAGGGACATCCTTGTCTGGTCCCTTTTTCAATGGAATTATTTTCATCTTTTCTCCATTGACTACCATGTTGCAGTTGGTTTTTCATATACAACTTGTAATATATTGAAGAATTTTCCTTCCATTCCTATCTTCTTTAGTGTCTTAAACATAAATGGGTGGTGGATGTTTTCAAATGCTTTTACCACATCTATCAATATTATAATGTCCATGTCAATATGGTGAATATTACTTATAGTCTTTCATATGTTGTACCTTCCCTGTAGCCCTTGTATGAATCCCACTTGGTCATGATTTGTTTGATATATTTTTGTATCTTATTGGCCAGTGTTTTATTAAGGATTTTTTTGTTTGTTTGTTTGCTTTGGGGGGGGCGTCACCGCCCTCTAGTGGTCGTGGGAGCTACCCAGTGCTGCTCCTGAGAGCCGCTGCTGGATTTGAACAACCAAGCCTGCAGGCCGCAGTCCCTCACTCAACCACTTACGCCACCAGGGCTCAGCCCTTGCTAAGGATTTTTGCATCAGTGTTCATTAGGGATATTCATTAGGGAATATCAATGTTCATATTCCCAATTTCAGGTGATCCGTGGCTCACTTAGGTATCAGAGTTATACTAGTTTCATAAAAAAAATTCTAGAGTTTGCCATATTTTTCTGTGCTCTGGATGTTTGCATAGTTTTGATGTCAGCTCTTCCCTGAATGCTTGGTAAAATTCTCCTGTGAAACCATTAGGCATGGGGGATTTCTTTATTGGTATCTCAATGATAGCCTTGTCTACTTCTTCTATTGCTGTAGGTCTGTTGAGGTTCTTGACATCCATCTAGGATAAACTAGGGAGGGATTGTTTTTCCAAGTATTTGTTCATATCTTACAAGTTGTTGAATTCAGACCTTCATAGTTTTGTGTAATTATCCTTTTGGTTTCATTAGCCCATTGTACTGTCCCCTGTCTCATCCCTCATCCTTGCTATTGAAATTTGTTCCTTCCTTTCTTTGTTTAGGATTGCCAAGGGTCTTTCAATTCTGTTAATCCTATCAACAAACCAACTTTTAGCAGCATTTCTCCATTGTTTTCTTGTTTTCCCAATCATGAATCTCAGTCATAGATTTTTATTATTTCTTTCATTTTGCTATTAGTAGGATTGTCCTATTGACTCCGCTGTAATTGCTGTGTGTTTTGTGCCAGTATATAAAGCATACATCTGTCTTCCTTTTTCATGGGTGCACGTTTGCTATCAAAATTCCTCGGATAACTAACTGCCTTTGCTGTGTCCCAAAGTTTTGGTATGTCATGTTCTCATTCTTATTGATCTCTGAAAATTTCCTAATTTCATCTCTGATCTGGGTCACTTGTTCAATAGGTATTCATCCTCTGATATACCCTCCTTTGTTTACTTAATCATCTTTTGTTTATTTCCAGGCTTATGGCATAGTGGTCAGAGAGAAGTTTGTTTCACATATACATGCTTGAATTTACACAGATTCAATTTCTGCCCCAGCACATATCTTTCAGTATGTGCGATGTGGGCTTGAAAAGAATTAGAGTTTTTTTTTCCATTTGGGTGGAGAGCTGTGAAAATTTCTATAGGGAAAATCGTCCAATTATAATGTTTAAATCTATAACTTCCTTATTAAGCTTCTTTCCCTGTGACCTGCCTTTCTCAGACAGTGGTGTATTAAAGTCACTGACTATAAATATTGAGCCTGTGGTTTCTTTTTTCATCTTTTGCAGCATTTGGCAAACTTTACAGGCTTCTTGTTGGGTGAGTATTTTTTTATTATGCTCACTGATTCTTGGTCCACTGTTCCTTTGAGTATGATATAGTGCTCCTCCTTATCTCTTGCCACAGGCAGCACTTTGAGATCCAGTTTACCTGAGAATAGGATTCTAAACTCTGCTCTTTTGAATTGCAATTTGCTTGGTATGTTTTTCTTCAGCCTTTGATTCTCAGTCCCACTCTCTTGCTCTTTGGTGATTGGACCAGCATGTGGCTACTTTAACTAGTTCTCTGCCTTAACTTGTGAGTGATGCTACCTGTGCGACAGCCAACACTTGGATCCTGTTGCCAGAGTTTGAGGTTCCATTGAGACTTGCTTCACCACGCTGCTGGTGTGTACATCGCTTGAGCTTGTGTTTGGTGGATCTTACCATCTTGCATTGCTTGAGTTCAATATCCCATCTGGGCATGCATTGCTAAGCTGCTGAGTTGCTGACTGTTGATGACCCTCCCTGCTATCTGTTGTTTGTGGGAAGACTTCCTGCATTGCCGAAGGGAGGACTCAGCTGTCTGCTTCCTTGACTTTGGACCTGACATCCTTCATGCGTTAAGGGACTTCCAGAATAGTAAGTTACACTGAAGTTATTGGAATTGAACCCTCTGTACTGCTGTTTTAGCTGATTAGCTGTTATATTCCTTCTGGCTGTACAAATATCTATCTATGACTAACCTATCTATATATATTCATATATACTTGAGTATAAATGAGTTGTTCAGTACATTTTTAATGCAGTTTTTGTGGTAAAGTTAGGTGCCTCAGCACATATTTGGATTGAGATATATATATATATATATATATTCTGGTTTGTTTCTCTAGAGAACTCTGCCTAACATAATTGGTACCCGGAGTGGCTCCTGAGGAACAAGATCATAAATATGGGTTCTCAAACTGGCTCTCACCCCCATTAGACTTAACAACACTGATTATATTGTCTCTGCCCCTAAAGGCATGAATAAGTCTGCCACTAATAGTAAGATGGTGGTGTTAATCCACGGTGTGAAGCCACAAAGCAAAATATCCACTGTATCATCACCAATAGATAAAGGGTTGTTGGGAGGAGAGGATCTGGGTGACCATGTGTTTGATATTTTACAACAGTTTTATCAGGATGAGCATTATAGATGAGCTGGTTGCCTGTTCCTCCTTATAATAGAAAATGTGATAGAGGAAAGTGATAAGTTCAGAACCTCAGAAGCACATCTCAAGTGCCCAATAACAGACCTAAGTCTTCTGCCTGTGCTACAAAGTCTTCTCTCCTCTAGTAATAGAGCTGACATTGCCAAAAAATAAATCCAGAATCTCATCATATGAGTAACTGAAATATAGCAGCAGTTGAATTGCAGTTCTAGAACAGTGTTTGATATTAAAGTAAGGGCATTAATCAGAAATAATTGGGAAACATGATATAAGAACATATGACGATGATCCAGTAGAGGATTATATTGAAACCCTAGAGTCAATTGAGTCATTACAGTCAATAGATTCACCCCTCCCATCCACTTTCAGTAAAGCAACTCAGTTGAGCAGATTAATCAAACTGTTCTAGCTGAAATACCAGGTGAGACAGCATCTGTAGCATTGCCTGGGAGAGATGCCTAACAAGATATTTCTGGGATTTCCCAGGAAATACCCCCATCATCCATTATTTCCTTTAGACCTGTAACTAGAATTAAGTCTCAGAAAGTTTGTAAAGGTGAAGTTAAGATGATGATTCGGGAAGAAGTGCTTTATATTCATAAAGATCTGCTTGAGTTTTCTAATATATATATATATATATATATATATATATATATTCAGAAGCCTGGGGGATATCCCTGAGAGTGTTAGTAAGGGTGTGGTTTACTGGTGCAAGGAATGTAACATTAGACCAGTCTGAGTTTCTTGATATGGGGTCCCTAAGCACAGATTCTTCTTTCAGTGTCTCATCAAGAGAAGTTGAGAGAGGATCTAATTTCTTATTTGGCTGGTTCCCTGAACCCTGGACTTGAGGTGCCTGACCTACCTCGAGACAGTGTAGAGGAAGGCATCCGAAAGCTTAGGGAAATTGGTATGTTGGAATGAATCCATCAGAATAATTCCATAGACCCAAAAAGGGAGTGCCCCAACAATATACCTTTCACTACAACTATAAGTTTGTGAAGTGGGTCTCAGCATCTCTGAAGTCTCCTGTGATTGCTATTTTATGTGCAACAGGATTAACCATATGAACTGCCCTAAGTGAACTCTGACATTTATCTATGATAGGGCTGATTGAGTCCTGTGGGGGTAGAGGACAGGTGTCAGCACTGAATCAACAGAGATGAAGTGAACATAGTTATCAGAATGGACATCAAAGTTTCTGTAGTAATCAAACAGCCCATCTCATGTGGACTTATGGCTTTGGCTACTTAGCCATGGTGTTCCTAGGAGTGAAATACATCAGAAAGCTACTAAATATTTACATGACTTATATTATCAGAAGTATGCTAGCTCTGGTGAATAGTCGAATAGAGGGTCACAACTGCTCAATCAATTCCCAGACCTGAGCCAGTTTACAGACCCACAAACCCTTGAATGAAGGGAAGGCCAAGTCCCTTTGAAGAAGGGCCCTACTACATCCCTAAAAGTTTAAACTGTTAGTCTTTCTTCTAGCCTTCTCTAAAGGGATCTGTGGCCTTTCACAAGAGTGACTTTTCACTGGGGGAAAGGAAATAATCAAACTTTTGGGGAATTCCTGGACACTGACTCTGAACTGACACTAATACCAGGAGACTCAAAGTGTTTCAAAGATCTACCAGTCAGAGTGGGGGCATATGGAGTTTAAGTTATTGATAAAGTTTTAACTCAGGTATACCTGCCTGTGGGTCCAGTGCTCCCCTGAACCATTCCTTTCATTATTTCCAAAGTTCCAGAATGCATCATTGGAATAAATATACTCTGTAACTTTGGATCCCCCATATTGGATCCATGAAATGTTGAATATGGGCTATTATGACAGGAAAGGCCAAGTGGACACCATTAGATCTGCCATTGCCTAAGAAAAATGTAACCCCAAAGCAATATCACATTCCTGGAGGGATTGCAGAGATTAGTGTCACCATGAAGCATTTGAAGGATGGAGGAGTGATGATTCACACCACATCTCCATTTAACTCATATATTTGGCCTGTAAAAGATGATGATATTTCTTGGAGAATGACTGTGGATTATTGTAAACCTAACCAGATATTGACTACAATTGCAGCTGCTGATCCAGATGTGATTTCATTGTTTAGCAAACTAATACTTTTCCTGGTACTTGGTATACAGCTATTGATCTGACCAATGCCTTCTTCTCAATATCAGTCTCAAAGGACCACCAGAAGCAGTTTGCCATCAGGAGATAGTGGCAAAAATACACTTTCACAATTCTCAAACAAACCTATTTATCAAGTGACATGAAAGGTCTCCAATTCTGAGCCAGACCTAGAACAAGAAAAGTCTTTGCAACAGGTTCATGGTGTCAGGCAAGCTGCTTTGCCCCTGGGACCATACAATCCAGCTGGCCCAATGGAGCTAGAGGTCTTAGTCCTGAAGATGCAGTGTGGAGTTTTTGACTGGCCCCTTGGTGAATCACAGAGAAGACCCTTGGGATTTTGGAGAAAAGTCCTGCCACTCTGCAGACAATTTGAAAAATAGCTGTTGGCCTGTTACGAACCTTAGTGGAGACTAAACGCCTCACCATGAGCCACTGTGATAGATAGGAAGGTAGGTTTATTGTGCTGACATAAATGAACACATGTGGGGTTAAATGAAGGACTCAGCAAGCCTCACCTTTCTTGTCTCTTGTTTTTTGATGATCAGACCAGTGTGTAGCTGCCTAGCTTGTTCTCTGCCTCAATTTGCAAGCTACACTACCTTTAGGGCACCAAACATTTGGACTGTGTCACTGTAGTTTGAGGTTCCTTCAAGACCTGCTTCCCCGTGCTGCTGGAGTATATATCACTTGAGCTGGGGACTGTTGGATGCTATCGTCTGCTGGACTTTTGGCAACATGCCTTGCTGTATACTGCCTGTGACTGGATAGCCTGGATTATAGAGAACTACCTGCTGGATTTCAAGACTTGAGGGATTGTTCCTTGTGGCAGTCACATAATCTTGTGTCAATTTGATGATTAAGAGTGTAGAGGTGGAGTCTAGCCTATTGTGGTGGTCATGTACTTGATGTCAATTTCATGATTGAGTGTCTAGGGGTGAAGTCTAGCCTGACAATCTGGAGATAGCCAATGAGATCCCTGTGTAGACATGGCTTTCTCTGAGAATTTTGGGAAATCTCTTGATATTTCCGTCATGGAGGTGAGATACTAGAGACTCAGTCCCTGGGAGACACTCGACTGACCAGGCAAGATGGAAGCATAGACCCTGAGTCCTAGAAACTGGAGGATTCGGAGGAGAAGCCACACGAGCTTACTGTGATGGAACCAGACCTCTGAAGCTGGAAAAATCACACAGAGAACCCTGCCAGCACTCAGATGCTTCTATCACCAATGGATACTGCTGATAGACCCTGAGCCCTGGAAATAAGGAGCCATGGGGAGACTTCTGCCAGCACTGAGATGCTTCTACCACCACTGGATACACAAGACTCTGCATCCACTGGCCTGATTGTCCTGATGTGATTGCATGTGCTTTGTGAGTGTGAAGAGGATTTTGTGGGTTGCAATTGGACATATGGGTTAATATTGGACTTATAATGTTGGACTGAACTAGGTTGGGATGATTTTCTCAATGTTCCATTCCTCTTATATATAAACACTCCCTTATATACATATGCATGTTTATGAATTTGTTTCTCTAGTCCACCCAGACTTACACACCAGTTTATTAGCTGTCTCATGGAAGTGAGTAGTACTGAGTCATAAGTATAGATCAATTATTTCTTTTTTTCTTAGGAATTTATTTGATTTTTTTCATGTTTAATCATTTTATTGGGGGCTTATACATTGTTTCTCATAATACATAAATACATATATTGTGTCACACTTCTTCATATGCCTGCAGCTGTCATCACTCTCTGAACCTCCACATTTCCATCTGAGCCTCTGACCTCAGCCTCCCATCCCTTCCCCACCATCCTTGCTCCCCACTTCTCCACCAACTCTCAATACTCCATAAATTATTATTCATCTTATACTTATAACTTATACTTATATCTTATACTTGTATCTCATACTTATCTATATAAATATATATAAAATTATTAGTACCCTGGTTTTGTTTCTCTAGAGAACCCTGTTTAAAAAAGCCACCATGTGGCTGGAGGTTTCATGTTACCATGAAACCTGAGCTACCCTACATGAACTTGGTATTGCTTGACGACAATACCATAAAGTTGTATATGCACAACAACACTCCGATGGTGAACAGAAGTGGTCTAAATGTGGAAGGGTTAGAGCAGGACCTGACAGTACAGGTAAGGTTCATCAAGAAGTGGCCCAAATGCCCACAGGCTGCACTCCTGTCCCAGTACCTTCCTTCTCCCACTCTGCACCTTTGGTCTCCTGGGGAGTCCCTAATAAAAAGTTAACTGAAGAACAGAGAATTCATGCTTGGTTTGCTAATGACTCTTCACAATGTACAGGTGGACAGAAAAAGCACTAAAACCCCTCTCTGGAATTTTCTTAAAAGACAATGGTGAAGGATAAACCTTCCAATGGCAAACTGAATGGCCAGGTGCATTGTCCATGAATCAGCTGTGACTAATGGCTTGGCTAGATGGTCAGGGACTTGGAAGGAACATGAATGGAAAATTGGTGACAAGGAGGTGTGGGGAAGAGGTGTATGGATAGACCTTTCTGAATGGGTCAAGAAAGTACAGATAATCATGTCTTATGTGAACGCTCACCAAAGGATCGCCTCTAAGGATGACTTTAATAATCAAGTGGAAAAGATGACACACACTTTGGAGATTAATACTACTCTTTCCCCTGCCACTCTTTTTATTGCCCAGTGGGCACATGAACAAAATGGACATGGTGACAGGGATGGAAGTTATGCATGGGCCCAGCAACCTGAACTTCCACTCAGCAAGATTGACTTGGCTATGGCCCCTGCTAAGTGCCTAATGCCAGCAGCACAAGTCAGCACTGAGTCCAAGGTATGATACCATTCCTTGGAGAGATCAATCAGCAAACTGGTAGCAGGTTGATTACATAAGACCATTTCTGTCAAGGAGGGGGCAGGGTTTTATTCTTACTGGAATAGACACCTACCAGGATAAGGATTTGCCTTTCATGCACACAATGCTTCTGTCTAAACTACCAATCATGGACTTACAGAATGCCTTATCCATTGGCATGGCATCCCACATAGCATTGCTTCAGAAGTCACTTTAGAACAAATGAAGTGTGGTAGTGGGCCCATGCCCATGGAATTCACTGATCATACGATATTCGTCATCATCCTGAAGCAGTTGACTTGATAGAATGATGGAATGGCTTCCTAAAGACATAATTTCAGAGCCAGATAGGTAACAGCAACTTACAGGACATGGGCAGTGTTCTGCAGGAGGCTTTATATGCTATAAATCAGAAGCCAATACATGGTGCTGTGTCTCTAATATCTAGTGGCCAAGAGATGGAAGCTGGAATGACACTACTCACTATTACTATAATACTATCACTATTACTCTTACTGATCCACTTGCAGCTTTTTTTCCTCCTGTTCCAGCAACCATTTGCACTTTAGGCCTGGAGGTCCTGATCCTGAAGGAAGAAACTCTCCCACCTGCACTAAACTGGCCACGTTGGGCTCCTTACAGCTTTGGATCAACAGATCAGGAAGGATGTCACAGTACTGAGTTGTGTGACTGATCTTACTACCAAGGAGAAATTAGACTGGTGCTACATTAAGGAAGTAAAAAAGAATATGTCTGGAATCCAGGCGATCCTGTAGTTCATCTCTTAGTGGGATTAAAGTAAATGGTAAACCACAGCAACCCAATTCTGACAGGATATCTAATGGCCCAGACCGCTCAGGAATGAAGGTCTAGGGGTACCCCACCAGGCAAAAAACCATGTCCTGCTGAGGTGCTGGCTGAGGGCAAAGTTAATACAGAATAGATAGTAGAAGCAGGTAGTTTTACCTATTTCTTTTGACCACACGATAATTTGCAAAAGCAAGGTTTATGATTGTCAGTTTATCTTCTTTATGTATGTTTATTGAATATCTTTCCTTTGTTTATGTATGATGTACCAGATACAATTAGATTCAGTGTGTTTCATTAATAGGTATGATAGATGTATAGTGCTAGACATAAGTATGATTTCATGTATGTCTGGAAATTATATATGGCTAAAGAATTGTATACAGGTGCTAAGTTTGCAAAGGGTAGAATGTGATAGGTAGGTTTATTGTGCCAACCATGCCAATAGAAACATATGAGATTAATCAGGCCACAGATTGGAGGGCAGAGAGATAAATGCTCTCTTGCTTTCTGGTGAGTGGATCAGTATCCAGCTGCATTAGTAGGAAGTTCTCTGTCTTAACTTGTGAACTATGCTACCTGGGGGACAGTCAACATGTGGATCGTGTCACTAGAGCAGCAGTTCTCAACCAATGGTTCAGACCCTTTTGGGGTCAAAAAACCCTTTCACATGGATTGCCTAAGACCATCGGAAAACACATATTTTAGGAACCAAGCCACCATTCCTCCATCTCAGGTGATTCTGCCCACATACACATATGCTGATCTGGTGAGAAAGGGGCTATCTCAGACTTCACACTGACAGTGCTTTTTATGCATACTATTGCTATGTTAAGACTGTTACCCATGCTATACAATGCTTCTAGACAAAATTTTATTTGTCATTAGAAATAGCTATTTCATAATATAATATAATATAATATAATAATTACATATTGTTTTTGTGACCAATCACTATGCTTTAATGGTGTTCAATTTGTAACAATGAGAATACATCTTGCATATCACATATTTATATTACAATCCATAACAGTAGCAAAATTACAAAGTTATAAAGTAGCAATGAAAGTAACTTTATGATAAAACCACAGAAGAGGATTTAAAAAAAGAGATACCCTTCACAATAGCCATGCACAAATTGAAATATCTAGGGACATACCAGACTAAAAGAACAAAAGATCTGTATGATGAAAGCTACAAAACACTATTACAAGAAACCAAGAGTGACTTCAACAAATGGAAGACTATCCCATGCTCATGGATCGGAAGACTCAATATAGTAAAGATGTCAGTTCTACCCAAAGCGCTATATAAGTTTAATGCAATTCTGATGCAATTACCCTCACCTTTCTTCAAAGAAATGGACAAGGGGGAAGAAGGAGCTTATACCCATGGCTCAAGTGAAAAATATTTGGAAATGAATATGGCAATATGTGTAAAAATATGTTTGATACAAATGTGTATTGAATGTTATAAGAACGGTAAGAACCGCCAATAAAATCATTGGGAAAAAAAAAGAAAGTAACATTATGGTTTGGGGTAACCACAACTTGAGGAACTATATGAAAGGATTGCTGCAGCATTAGGAAGGTTGAGAACCACTGTGCTAGTGCTTGAGGTACCTTTGAGATCTGCATTAACATGCTGCTGGTGTATACATCGCTTGAGCTTGAGCTTGGTGGATCCTATTGTGTTGCATTGCTTGAGTTCACTCTCTCCTCTGGGCCTGCAAAGCTAAGCTACTGAGCTTCTGACTGTTGGTGACCCTCCCTGCTGTTTGTTGCCTATAGGTGAACTCTGCCTGCATTGTCTAAGGGAAGACTCAGCTGCCTGCTTTCTTGACCTTGGACCTGGCGTCCCTCATGAGTTGAAGGACTTCCAGTATATTAACTGTTCCTCAGAAGTGATTTCAACTGAGGCTCTATACTGTGGACTAAGTAGCTATTCTATTCTGTCTTACTGTATAAAGCTATCCTCTTATAATTCTATATATATAATTCTAAGTGTCCTGTTTTGTTTCTGTAGAGAACTCTGTCTAATACAATAAGTGATTACATTTTTTGTTCTCTAGTTTCTCTGATGATTCAGTCCTTTCCCTGAAAGTTGGATAGTTTAACTATTATATGCCTTTGTGTCTCCTGTCTAGCCGGTGTTCTTTTGGTCTCCTCAATGGTTGCTTGCTTTTCCTTCGTTAAACTGGGTAAGTTTTCCTCTAAAAATTCCCTTGCTATTCTGCCAATGATTTCTTCATTGTATCTTATTCTGGTAATCTAAATATTCTGTAAATATTGTTCCTCATCAGTCAGAGCCCTCAGGTTTTCTTCAGTTTCTCTAATAATCTTATTTTATTTTTTTCCCCATTGAAATCTGCCTGGCTAGGTTGCTGGTTAGATTCTTTGTCTCTTCCAGTCTGTTTGTGAAGTCTGTGAATTTGCTACTGGTTTTGTTATCTAGTCCCTTAACTCTTGTATTTCACGCTATCATTTAATCCTTTTTTCTATTGCTTCCATCATATCCTGTATAACTCTAAGCAGTATTCTAAAGATTTCCTTCCGTGGCAGGTCCATATCCGCCTCTTCTATGATTCCTATTCGGCAGGTTATCATCTGACATTGAGTTTTGTTTCTCTTCCTTTCTTGTCAAGGCTATTGAGGCAGTCTGGTGATTCCACATCATTTTGGAGGTCCTAGGTATGATTTCCTGTGAGTCAAAGATCCCTGGTCTCTCTCTCTTTGGAAATTGGTAGTAATGTTTTTGCAGGCTGCCTGTAGCCAACTTCTCTGAGGAATTTCAACTTTGTCCCATTGGGGTTTCCCTCACAGCCTATCGTATTAGGGATCTGTTTTTTGGGGGCAGGTTGGATGGGCCTCTCAGTAGTCAGGTTTTGAGATCAGCTTATGTTGTGTTCCAGCAACTGCTAGGCCTCTGTAGGAGCTGTTTTCCATTGTTCTGGTTGCAGTTTGAAGGACAGTGCTGACCTGGGCACAGAAGTATGCAGCTCAGGAGGTGAAGATTGGACTGGGGTTGAGGTTTCCTATTTCCAGCTAAAGGCACTATTGACAGAGAGGCAGTCAGAAAATAGGGCTTGCCTATATCTCTTCGAGGGGTGGTGAATGCCAGGCAGGCCAGGGAAAAGGTAGGAAAGAAAGTGCTGGTTTTGGAGGAGGGATCTGCCAGCATGTAGTGGGAGTGCCCTGAGTCATTTGGGACATCAGACCGTGGCTGGCAGTTGGGGCCAGACCAATTCCTGTGGGTGCAGGATATAGGGTCGGAGTCAGCTCCTGGTTCAGAAAAGAGCCCATAACTGTCATGGAGAATTTACCAACAATCTCAGAACTTCTGCTAAGTCCCTAGATGTCCCCACTCACCAATCTCCATGCAGCTCCCAGTGTGAGCTGCCTACCTGATCACCATCTTGTCTGGCTTTTCACTAGTTATTTTATCTATCCATTTTAAAAGAAAATCAGGTTGAAAGTATGGTTTACTTAGTAACATCAAAATGTTACTTTAGTTCTATGATTTCTCATTCTAAGGTGGTTACACTAAACAAGGGTTACACTAAACATGGGGGATAGATTTCACCTTTTTTGTGAATGGCAAGATAAGGATTATCTTCAGCCTTCCCACTTTCCAAACCTTATTGCTTATCACTCCACGTGGCATTTTCCCTAATTCTCAATCCCCACCACTACTACCGCATGGCTAGATTAAGGGAAAGTGGTCATAAGTTCAAGATACTTAGTCCCCTACCTTTATACATGTTTCTCCCTTCTCTTTGGACCATCTGTCCCATGCAGCCCTCCTCTGATGCTATCCACCTGAAGCTGAGTACGAGCTAAAGTTAGAAGGATTTTGAGAACTTACCTGCTGGTTCTCATTGTCCCTGTGAGCTCATTAATTCCTTAGGTTCACCAAATCCACAGGGAATATTTATGTTAAAAGTTACCCATTTATTATAGCCCAAAAGAATTCAAGTGAAGGGAAATGCAGAATGAAGTTTGTAAGGGACTTTGGTATGAAGTTTCCTTTGTCCCCAAAGATGCACCACCCTATGATGACAAGAAAACCTCAACAAGAAAACCTCAAGTACATCTGTGTTCCAGATCTTTTATAGATTTTAGGGCATTGTCATTGGGAATGTCTCATTGTATAGACATGACTCATTGAATCACTGAATATTTCAAGATCAATTCAATCACACCCCCTTTCTCATCTGAGGTTAGATCACCAGGGGTAGTCTTAATGACATCCAGTCATTTTTATACATTTTAGTGTGTTTTGGTTGCTTTGGAAGGCAAAGACATTTTGATTGATAGGGAAATCTAGAAGCTATCTTTCAGGACCTAAGACTACACAATATCCAGTTCTTTTTCCACAATTGGTACTTTGTGAACATACTGTAATAAAAGTATTGTTTTTCACACATTTGTTTGTTCCACAAATGGTACTTTGTGAAAATACCGTAATAAAAGTATTATTTTTCACACATTTGTCATCAGTGATTATATCAGGAAAGTGAGCATGCAATGTTATGCTTTTTAGTTCTTGAAGCCTGATATCTAATCCCTTCAACACCTCGTGATTCCATGAGCTGGTGTGCTTTTTCCATGTGGGCTTTGTTGCTTCTGAGCTAGATGCTAATGTGGTGAAGAAAGTGGGTGGTGCCCAGCTATCAAAAGATATAGTGTTTGGGATCTTACAGGCTTGAGTAAACAAGTGGCCATTCAGCTCAGAAGCAACACAGCCCACATGGAAGAAGCACACCAGCCTGTGTGACCACAAGGTGTTGAAGAGATACAGTGTCAGGTATCAAAGAACTAAAATTACATCATTATTAATGAGGGGGAGTACAGTTTGGAGACCCAAAGCCCATGAATATGGGAAGCAACATCCTCTTACAGAGGGGTTGCAGGGTGGATATGAGCCAGTTAAGTTACAGTGTAGGAACAATGAGATATGAAACTTTCCTCTAGTTCCAAATCCTTCCTTCCACCCACTATCATGATCCCAATTCTACCACACAAATCCATCTAGACCAGGGGATGTACAGTGAAGTTTGAAACATGGGGAATTGAGGATAGATGATCCCTCAGGACAAGTAGTAGAAGTGGTGATACAGGAGGGTGGAGGGATGGTAGAATAGAAAGGGAGAACCAATTTCAGGGATCTATATGTAGCTTCCTCTCTGGGGCACAGACAACAGAGAAGTGAGTGAAGGGACACATTGTACAGAGTACAGTATGAAAAAATAATAACAATTTGTAAATTACTAAGGGTTCATGGGGGAGGGGGAGGGAAGGGAAATATAGGGAGCTGATACTGGGGGCTTAAGTGGAGGGAGGAGTTTTTGAGAGTGATGATGGCAGCAAGTGTGCAAATGTGGCCTGCATATAATTGATGTATGTTTGGATTGTGATGGAAGTTGTATGAGCCCCCAATAAGATGATTCATTAAAAAGGGGAGGAGGGATAAGGAGGAGCTTATACCAAGGGCTCAAGTGGAAAATATTTGGAAATAAATATGGCAATATGTGTACAAATACGCTTGATACAAATGATGTATTGGACATTATAAGAGCTGTAAGAGTCCCAATAAAACAACTGAAAAAAGTATTATTTTTCAAAATGTTATTAAGTAGTAAAAAATAAGTTTATTTTTAATGGATTCATTAGCCACCCAGTTCATATATTAAATTGATAAAATTTGAATCATAAAAATGTTTAATGAAAAAGTTTGGAGAGAGATAAAAGGAATGAAAACTGGAACAAATAGAACAAAATAGTAAAATTGAGTCTAATTTTTATGGAGATTGCCATTAATGGTGTACATTCAGTTATTAGAATGTAGAGATTATCAGGCTATATATATATATATATATATATATATATATATATACATTTTTAATTTTGGGGCATCACTGCCTCTGGTGGTTGTGGGAGCTACCCAGCGCTGTTCCTGAGAGCCACCGCTGGATTTGAACTGCCAAGCCCACGGGCCACAGTCCTGCACTCAACCACTTATGCCACCAGGGCTCAGCCCCACCAGGCTATATTTAAAAAAAAATCAAAAGCCAACTTTCTAAAAAATATCAATTTAAATAAAAATTCATGATGAAATAAAGTAAAGGTATGGAAAAAGTTATATCATCCATAAGGTTTTTAAGACTGTGACCTTTGGAAACCCTCTGGGTAGGTTTGAATGACCAGCTAATCAAGTGCTTAACTTTTCTTCTCACCAAGGCACTCCTTTGTTTGTCAACCAGCATGGTATTACGTTTGTCAGTACAGGGCAAAGCATTCCATCAATGGCAGTGCAGGTCCCTGGAGAGCACACTTTTATTCTCCACAACGTAGCCAGTGTAGTTTTCCCAAAGTGGTTATAGGATTCACGTTGCTCTAGCACTTGGCTATTCTTGGGAGAATATCTAAAACACTGAATCAAAACCCCCATCATTAAGCCAAGTTTAACTAATTCTGGGGTTTTCTCCAATTTTCAATTCAACTCCAATTTTCAACTCAAAATTTTCAACTTAGGAAACTTTCCGACATTGGTTGAAATGTCAAAGATAAAAAGAGCAAAAATTTCAACCTGAAGGACTGGAAGCAAAAAGTTCAGGCTGCCTTGCAAGCAGCTCTGCCATTTGAGCCATATGATCCAGCAGGTCCACTGATGTCTGAAATGTCAGTGGGAGGTAGAGATGTAGTTTGGGGTAATTGAACTTCTAACCACGGGCTGTTAAGTCCCCATGTAATTTGTGCTGCCTCAGCATGTCCTAGGTGTTGTCTGACCCACACAATCATAACATTGGATGTGCACAGCAGCACTCCATCATTATATGGAAGTGGAAGATATGAGGTTGGACTCAAGCAGGACTCAAGTAAGGCTCAAGGAAGGGACAAGGAAGTTCTAAGTAAGGTGTAAGTAAGTTGTATGAGGAAGCGTCCCAAATGCTCATGGTCTTCACTCCCTTCACATGACCTTTCTCTCTAGAGCTGCACTCTGATGATCAGCTGATTGGAGAAGACAACATCTGTCATTTTTTAAACAGATGTTTCTGCATGACCAATATATGCCACTCAAAAGAGATATGCCCCTTATCCTTACAGTGCCTTCCTAAAAGACAATGGTGACGGGAAAACTTTTTAGTGGGAAGGAAATTAAACAGTGTACCTGGATTTTCCTTTGATTTCAAAGGAGAAATGGCTAGATGTGCAACCTTTTATGACTTCATTGGGTGTGGCCAAATTTGCCTGTCTGTCCAAGGGCTTGGAAGGAGCATGATTGGAAAATTGACGATAAGGAAGTGTGGGGAAGAGGTACATGGATAGACATCTCTGAATAGGCCAGAGGCATGAAGATGTTTGTATTTATTGTGAATGATCACCAAACGTTACCTTAGCAGAGGTAACAATCGAATGGATTCCATTATCTCTGGAAAACAGCCATACCCTTTCCCAAGTTACTCCTGTCACTGCCCAAGGGATTCAAAATGTGTCTGTGGTAGCAGGGATGGATGTTATGCGTGGGCTCAACAGTATGGGCTTCCACTCACCAAGTCTAATTTGACTAATTTGCTGAATGCCCAATCTGCCAGCAGCCGAGACCAACACCGAGTCTGTGATAAAGGACAATCCCTTTTGAGGTATCAAATAGCAACTGCTGACCGGTTGATTATATAAAACCAGTCCTTTCATGGAGAGGGTAGCACTTTGTTCTTATTGGAGAAGGCATGTACTCTGGATGCAATTTGCCGATTCCTGCACACAACACTTCTGTAAAACTATAACTTGTGAACATATAAAATATGTTAACCAGTGGCATGGTAACCCTCACAGCATTACCTTAGCTCACAGGACTCACTTCACAGGAAATGATTCATAGCCCTGGAGTTCCTGGACCCAGCACGATCTTCATCATGCTGAAGCAGCTGGTTTGATAGACTAATGGCATGACCTTCAAAAGAAATAATTACAGCACCAGTTAGGTTGAAAGACCTTGTAAAGTTAGGGAAATGTTCTTCCGTGGACTATGTAAGTTTCAAAACTCCAATATATGTTGCAGTTTCTCCAATAGCCAGGATTCACAGGCCCAGGAACCCAATGGTAGAAATGGAAGTGAAGCACCCAATGTTACTCCTCATGATCGGCTAGCAATATTTTTACTTCTTGTACTTTCCATCCTATGCTTCTCAGATCTGGAGATCTGATTTCCAAGATCTCATATCCAGAACAATATTACCACTTGGAGACACCACAGTGATTCAACTTAAGTATAAATTAAAATTGTCCCTGGACACCTGGGCACCTCATGCTTCTACATCAACAGGCAAAGGATGTTACTACTGAATGGTGTGATTGATCATGATTATCAAGGGAAAATTGGACTGGTATTGCATAATGGCAATAAAGACGAAATGCCTGGAATTCAAGAGATTCCTCAGGTCACCTCTTAGTACTACCAAGTGTAGTAATTATATAATGTCATGTTAACATGAGGATATTAGAAGTGAAGGGGTGGGGTCAAAGAGCTCATAACCAATGATGCCTCTGTGTTTCTCATGGGGATCCTGGGAACTTCATCTCTCTTGATTCTGCCATCAGGAGAGGGGAGCCACACTCTCTCTCTGCTTCATCTTCCTGCTTTGCTTGTTTTTATAAATTATTTTATTGGGGGCTCTTATAGCTTTTAAAGAATGCATACATCAATTGTACCAAGCCCATTTATACATATGTTGTCATCATCATTTCCAAAACATTTTCTTTCTACTTGAGCCCTAAGTATGAGCTCCTGTTATTCCCGCCCCCCCCCACTTCCTACCTTTGTGAATTCTTGATAAATTATAAACCATTATTATTTTCATATCTTACATTGTCTGCTGTCTCCCTTCACCCACATTTTTGTTGTTCATTCTCCTGTGGTGGGGGTCTTATATGTTCTCCTTCTCCGTCTTCCTTCCCCTTCCCCTCACAGTATCACTATTTCCATTACTGTTCTTGAGCGGTTTATCTGGATTCTGTGTGTTGAGAGCTGTTACCTGTATTAGTGTGCATGCATGCTCCAGTTTAGGTGGATTTGTAAGTTAGAATTGGAGTCTTGATAGTAGAGAAGGGGGAAGGAAACATTAAAGAAATAGAGGATGAACTATGGCTGACCCATTCTTTCCTTGTGACCCCTTTTGTGAAGGGATATTCAATATCTACAGCTGGACTTTGGGTCTTCACTCCGACACCCCCCTTGTTTGCATCAATAAAATTGCTTGTTTTGGGTTTTCTGTTGCCTGATATCTGATTTCATCAACACCTGGTGATCACACAGGCAGGTGTGCTTCTTCCATGTGGGCTTTGTTGCTTTCCTGCTAGATGGCCACTTGGTTAATGTCAAACCTTTAAGAACCTGGATGCTACATCTTCTAGTAGCTGGCTACCACCAACTTTCTTCACCACATTCACTTATGCACACATTTTGACTTCAGCAATCATGTCACGATGGTGGTTCAGCTTCCTGTTGAGGAGTCACACTCAGAGAACTTGAGGAGCCAGCGCTGAGATGCTTTCCCTGGCATTGGATCCACTAGACTTTATATCTACCAAGCTGTGATCTTCCTGTATTCAGCATCGTTATATGTGCTGCGTGAGTTTAAAGAGGAATCTATAAACTAATATCAGACATATGGGCTAATATTAGATGTATCTGGACAGGATTAGGAGCTCTCTCTTCCAGACATGAGTGTCTCTGGATTTTTTTTGTTTTTTTTTCATCAATCTGAACTAACACACACATTCTGTGATTAAAGTAAGTGATACGCTACAGCAATTCAATTCTGACAGACTGCTAATGGCCTTCATGAATGAAGGTTTGGCTCACCCACCAGGCAAAGAACCATGACCAAAGGATGTCATGCTGAGGTTCTTTTGGAGTGCACAGGAAATATGGGCTGGGAGATGGAAGAAGGTAGTTCTACATACCAGCTGTGGCCACACGATTAGTTGCAAGATTGCACCTATAATAAATATTTTGTATGTATTTATCACATATTTTATGCTATTCATATATAAAATAGAAGATGCAAATGGTGTATGGTTTAAGTTTACACATTAGTTGGACTATGCGAGAACATGCATACGACTTTACTGTAGTCCTTGTTTGGAGATTCTGCATGGTTTAGCCTGATGTAGCCAGATCCCCAGTTGAGAGGGATGGACAATGATCATTAGGATTGTACTTGGCAGTTGAGAATTTGTCCATGATGCAATCTAATATAATGTAATACATTCCGTGATGGGTCACAGTCTCAGTCAGGCTACAGTTTCAATGCAGTTGAAGGGCTATCCCTCAGAGATGGGGTCGATTGCTGTGTAAGCACAGTAGTTGCTGTGGAAAGCTTGTTTGCCTCCTTCCGGACTACACTTTACATCTGGCTCATTAACCTCCAGTTCTTTGGACCCAAGCCAACTCTACGAGCCATCAGAACCTGTTGTAAGGCCTGACACACACACACACACACACACACACACACACACACAAGAGAAAGAGGTGTAACCAACCAAACCAACTCCAGATCCAAAGGAATATCCTAAAGAAATGTCCTGACACTAGCAGAACTAGAATTCACAAGAATTATACCCAGGTCCTCTCAGCGGAAGAGAACATGTTTGAGAGATTAATAGAAAAACTAGAAAGCTTACATTAACTAGACTTCAAGAAGACAAACAATAAGACAATATAATTAGAAAATATGGTAAAAAAGCAGACTAATAGAACTAAAGGAGTGGAAAGTACACTTGTGAGCTTGAAGACAATTTCCTCAACTACAACTGTCAAGAGAAACAATCCCCAGAAAGTGCAAAGGAATTTAAAGAGAGCATAAGAATTATGTGGGAACAACCTATGTCTCACTGGGATATGGCAGCAGGAAGCCAAATAAAACAAAACAAACAAAAAAACCCCAACCAAACTACAGAGAAAATAATACAAAACTATGGAAAATAACCCCTCAAATACAATAAAAGAGGAGAAAACAACTATTCAACAAGCAGAGAGACCCCCAAAGAGGATAGACGCCAAAAGAAAACCATCATGACATAGTGTATTCAAGCTCTCTAGCTTCAAGGAAAAGGAGAGCCTCCTGAGAGCATCAAGGATAAAAGAACAGTCACCGGATGGGAAGACCAATAAGAAAAGATGTCTCAGTAGAAACCATGCAGGTACGAGGGTAATGGTGTGATATATAACACATCCTGAATCTGCCCTTGGTGACCTCAGCACCAGCTGTTTGTCTTCCTATTTCTCCTGCTGGATTCCCAGGGGCCGAGACCCTGAGCCAGACTGCTACAGCACCACACCAGGGGGTTTGCTGTAAGCCACTGCCCGGGAGGCACCAGGGTCATCTATGACCGAAAGTTCCTGCTGGAGTACAAGACACACCCTTGCTGTCTCCCTCAGATTCTCTGGGTCACAACTCCCACAGCACCCCTCCCCAAGTTGGAGGAGCAACAGGAGCAGGAGACAGAAGAAGAGATATCCCATGACGCACAGTCTGAAGTGAATATCTGATCCAGTGCAGATGACCCTGGAATAACGGAGGGATGCCTCATGCCATAGCTGCAACCATCTCTTCTGGGGGTTTCCACAGACCAGCTGGCCTCATCTCATCTGGACAGGAATGGTCTGGAGGTCTGGGCCCTTCTTAGTCAGAGGCAGTTAGACCAGACACAGGAGCAAGCAATTTGCCAAGCCCTTGGTGCTACTTTCTCTTTGGTCAGTAACCTGTTTCTCCACCCCCATTTCCTTCCATCCTTCCTGACTGAGGGTTTGGAACTTGGAGATGGAGTATGTCACCTTCTGGCTGTTTAGTAAACATTGAAAGAAAACAAACAAAAAACAAAAAAAGTGCCAACCAAGAATCTAGTATCCAGTAAAACTCTCTCCCCAATATGAGGGAGAAAGGAAGGAATTTGCAAAATTAAGCCCAGCATTACAAAAAGCACTAAGGAGAACACTTTGGACAAAGAATCAGTAACAAAAGCAGACAAATCTAAGAATAACATATTGGAAAACACCACCCAGAAATCAACACACTGAAAACAGTATTTAAAAGTGCACAGTAATAGAGGAAGGACAAATAAACCAATAAAACTACAAAAGAATGCAGAAACACACATACAGAGGAAATGATAGCACCAAACCCGTACATATCAGCAATTGTCCAGTGGTCACCATAATCCAATAGACACTTCAACAGCGGTGCTTAGTGAACTCCAATGGAAAGTAGTGCTTTGAGGATGAGAAGTTATACTTGCCTTGGAGATTCTGTTGGTGGGTAAAATAGGGATAGGCAGGTTTCTCCTGGCAAAAATGCTTAACACTGCATGTAGATGAGTGCTTCTCCCAATGGGAGAGCTCGCCATTTCTGACTGACTTTCTTTTCTATCATTGGTGACCCAGACTTTGTGTTATAGGCAACCTGGATTTTAGATTTTGGTTTTTCAAGGTGTGTAGTATTTTCTGATTGACCACATCAGAAAGATTTCATTTG
>PVJH01027248.1:0-28924 GCA_004026705.1 Nesogale talazaci | reverse complement strand
CTGGGAAACAAGTCCAGACCGCTTTTATTTTAAAATAGCACTCTGCATGAGTCTGTTGCCAGTGCTGTCCCTAGATGTTTTTGTTTTGCAGCTACGATGCCACGTTAACTTTTACATGACAGGAGGGTCTGGATATAAAAGTTAATGGGCAGAAGATGAGTAGAGTAGCTGGATTCAGTGTGGACACATCATCCCTAGGAAGTAGGACACATCACTGAACCTTGGCATATCCTTGTCCCTTTAGTCCCTTGATTTATTGCCATCCTTTGAGCATCATTGCCTCCACGCAGTCGGAATCCTTCGATTGTTACCATTTTACGTGTAGTCCAGCCATCTGTGTGAAAAGGACAGGGCGGTGGCATATTTTTCCTCAGTCAACTTGCACCTGCTCTTGTAAGGGATCCACACGTTTAACAGCAGAAACACAAAATTTACTTTTTGAACTACACATGTGGTACTAATGTTCAGTTAGATGTTTGATTTTATACGTTAATTACCAAGTTTGGGTTCGCACTGAGAATTGACTCTGCTGAAAACTTACGAAATATTTAGCTTTAACCAGCTGGTTCATTAAACAGGGATGACTCCTATCCCTTCTAAATGTCAGTGGACGATAAAGGCACCAGGTGATCCTAGGATGTCCTGCATCAAAAAGCCAGGGTTGCCTCTAAGTTCAGTGGGATCATTTCAAAGGACATCAAAGCCCTCTTGAAAGCACTCCCACTGTTATCCTTGGAGAACTCCAAACAATACATTTTAAAATTAACTTTTAAAAATCCACGGGTCCACAGTAGGACTTAGAATATCAAAAAAGAAAGGTGTAGGAAAGTTTTTAAGAGAGAGAGAAGTTCTTAATGAAGGAATGGCAACAAATAGCTGTAAGAATGATAGAAGTAGACATTGCAATGCCACGCTCCTGGTGTGTCCATCAGTTCAAGAAAGAATTGCCAATCATTGTTTTTGAAAAGGTGTGTTAGTCCTGATAGAATAGAGAGACAAATTCATAAAAGCACATATGTGTATAAGGGAAAGGTTTGTGTACAAGAGGAATGGAACATTGAGAAAGCATCCCAACCCAGTCCAGTCCAAGGTCATAAATCCAACTTTAGCCCATATGTCTGATAGCATTCTATAAAGTCTCTTTCTGACTCAGTCGAAGCATCCCGGCACTGGCAGGAGTCTCTCAATGGCTCCTCGCTTCCAGGGTGGACAGTGGTGGTAGAAGCAACTCAGCACTGGCAGAGGTTGCCACGTGGCTTCTCCAGCTTCAGAGGTCTGGTTCTATCAAGGTAAGGCCATGTGGCTTTACCTGCAGCTCCACCAGTTCCTTGGACACTGCCATCTTGTCTTGTCAGTCAAGTGACTCCAAACTACTGGGAAAATAGTCTCTTATCTCTAATTGGGAGATACCGCAAGACTCCCCAGAATTCTCAGGAGAAAGCCATGCCTCCTTGGCTACTCATTGGCTATCTCCAGATGGACAGGCTAGATTCCATCCATACTTCGCATTCATGAAATTGACATCAATACATCATCACCACAAAAGTACTGATCGCCAGAGTCCTTGTGGCATAGTGGATTGCACCTTGAGCTGTAAAAGTACCGATCCACGTGGATACAGAGTATCACTTCACAGTTATTAATTATAAGCAGAAAAGGCACCTTTACACTGGAGTACTGGGGAGGTCACCACAGAGCATGAACTTTGTTCACCACACTTGCTTATGCACCTGCTTTGTTTTCAGTGATATTGTTGGGAAACTGAACATCACGGAATGCCAGGATATTAGAACAAAGTGTTCTTGCATTAAGGGTGTACTTGTGTGGAGGCCCAACAGGTGTATTTTCCTATCTTTATATAGCAATATATTCACCACGTATTGTATAAGCAGTGTTTTTCAGTCCATTTTTAAGGCGTTTTTGTGGTTAAATTAGGTGCCTCGACTGATATTTGGGTCATCTTATACTCGGATACATATGGTACGTATGTACATGCCTGTATGTGACTGCCTACTTGCCTCCTAGTTCTTTCCTCTATTTTCTTTTACTTTCCTCTTGCCCCACTATCATGTTTGACCTTCATTCAGGTTTCAAGAATTCCTCTAGGTTACATTGCCCTTGGTCAAAGCCTACCAGCCATCCTATGCCCTCCTCACCATCAATTTTACATCACTTGTTTTTCCCTTGTCCCTGGGTTGATTAACACCCACTTCTTTTCCCTTACCACCACCTCTTCTGTGTCCCTCTCAGAACCAACCATCCCATTGTTTTCTCCTCCTGATCATTTATCACCTGTATGATACTCTCGCCAAAAATTTTCTTTTAATCTAATTTTGAAGAAACAGACAAACCCAACATTCTTTAAGAAATTCAGTATCCGGAAAAAAGGCAAGAGTTTGGAGTGGGGAGTGTACTACCTAAAAGAAAGTAAAAAGAAATAACCAACCTAAATGAGTTAACTGTTAATTAAAAGGGGGAAATGTTATAAGACATTTGAGGGCTCATGAAGAATTATGGGTATAGACTGTATTATGTATGTATACACACACACACACACACAGATCAGATCACTGTTGAGTGGATTCCAGTGCATTGTGGCCCTGTAACTGTGAGTCTGTGAGATGATATTACAAAATTGTTATCTTTTTAGATGTATTATCATGTAGAAGAATAGAATCCTTGGGGCATTTTACAGAAGTGTTTAAAGGAAAAGCTTTGTCTGTTAGTAGCTGTTAAGAGGCTAAGCCAAACTGAAGTGTGGAGGTGTGCACACACGTGTGCAAGAGAAGAGAGAAGGCAGAGGAAATAAAGCACGGTGACAAAAATGTCATCAGTTGGTCAACGTGAGTGAAGAGAAGTATACACTGGTATTCAGTGTTCTGATCTTGAATATTTGGAGGTAAATTTGAAAAGCTTTAGAATAAATAGTTGTGGGACAAAGAAAAAGTGTGTGTATTTAAAGAGCTCACTGGGTTTAAAAAGATGAGCTACTGAACTTGTGCGGAAACATAAATGAGGACCCCAGAACAACCTTTTCATGAAAGTGACTGTATCGAGTATGCTCAGTTGTATCAGAGAGCGTCATCCTTATTTTGCCTTTGTTCTTTTAAAGGCATGACAGTTTTAGCAGTAACACATTTCGTACTCTCATTCTCTTTGTAAACATGACTGTGAAATCCTACAGTGGGGAGAACCCTGGTTTAAACTAGCTGTTTGGTTTATTAATTCCTGCCTTCAACAGATAGTTCTTGAAAGGCCCCCGTATGCTAAGCAGCTCTGGGAATGTAGAGATGAACAAGAAAGAATCCCAGCTTGGCCCTCCCCACTTGGGTTCCCCTGGCCTTTCACACGAAGGCTGGGGAAGGAGGTTGGGTAGAGGTTCCTAAAAGAGGTCTTTTGAGGCAAATCACCTTGATTCAGAGATGCTCTTCATTCAGCTAAGTCATTGTGTTGTCTTATTTAATAGTCTCTAGTTGATCTAATTTTTAGCATCCATTGCAATAGCTACCTAGGACCCCCTGACAAAATTCATGATTACAGGGTTTGTTAAAGAAGTTAACAGGTTGCAATGCCAGTGAGAAATGCTCAGGATAGTTGCTTATTGAGACACGTTACAAAGTTCTTTCAGTTCTGCTAATAGATGCCCAAAGGAACATACCACTCCCCTGTAAGCCCCAACCTGGAGCATTCGACTCAAGCTCCAGAGGTCAATAAACCCAGCTTTCTGAATTAAGTACCCAGAGGAAAACTACTCCAGTAAGATTCAGTCTGAAGACATTCGGCTCCACTTACTTTGGTCAGCAGATTCAACTTCCCCCAAAATGCCTACAGACACCCCCCTTCTCCAATCAGTCTCCTGCACAAAAGCACTCAACTGTCCGAGGAGCCAGCCTCTGGCATATCATCACAGGTGTGTTAGGCACAACTGTACAGCAATAATTAAAGATTATAGTAAAGCCATGGAAATTATGAGAGATAGATATAATGGAGTCAGACACATTTCGTGGTAGCATGCTCGCCTCCTGGACGGCCGTAATCTCAACGACCAGGTCCATGCACAGTGTGGGCAGGAAGACAGGAGTTTGAGAGCTCTAGAGGGAGCCTGGGCCGAGACAGAGGGGGTCAAGCCAGAGGTAGCAAGAGGTAGAGCTCTCTCGTTTATTGCTAACCGTTTAAATCTACTTCGGGGGCATCACAGGAAGGGGAGGTTACAGTCAGCATACACATCACAGGAAGGCAATGTACAGTGACAGGAAGGAGAGGAGCTATGGGTGTACACATAATAGAAAGGGGAGGGACTAGGGCCATACATGTGATAAGAAAGGCAGACCCTACATTCACGATGGCGGCCTTAACATTCATCATCGTTGGCTGGGTTTGACTGACAGACTATATAGTCTGGTTGCTCTGGATGGCTGATAACCCTTAGGGAGAGTAGCTCCTAATCTACATTTGTTGACCTCCAAGTGTATAGCCATAGACATGTGTAGCAAGCGGCTTAAGTTTTGCATATATTGGGGGGAGTCAACATGGGAGAAATCTTTCTGTTTCCCACTGTGTTAGTCTGGGTAGACTAGAAGAACAAATTCATAGATGCACATGTGGATATAAGGAAAATGGTTTATATACAAAAGGAATGGAACACCGAGAAAGCATCCCAGCCCAGCCCAGTTCAAAGTCATGAGTCTGATATTAGCCCATTTGCCCAAAACCAGTCTATAATGTCTCCTTCTGACTCACAAAGTCACAGGTCAATGGGTGTAGAATTCCGGCGCTGGCAGGGGTCTCCCCATGGCTCCTCTCTTCCAGGGCTCAGGGTCCATCAACAGCATCCATTGGTGGCAGAAACAACTCATCGCTGGAAGGGGTCTCCATGTGGCCTCTCCAGCTTTAGAGGTCTGGCTCCATCAGGGCAAAGCTGTGTGGTTTCTCCTCTGGCTCCTTGAGCTTCTCCGATGCTGCCATCTTGTCTTGTCTGTGATTAATCGTCTCTGAAACTAATTCCCAACCACTGGGGAGATAGCTTCTCATCTTCACAAGGGAAATATCGCGAGATTTCCCAGAAGTCTCAGGAGAAAGCCATGCCCACATAGAGGCCTTACTGGCTACTCAATGGCTATCTCCAGATTAACAGGCTAGACTCCACCCCTACATTTCAATCATAAAATTAACATAAGCACATGACTGCCACACCCACACTCAACTTAACTCTGTTCCATGCTCTGGTTACTGGTGCTGTTGGTGGTACAGTTGCTTTCTGGATCCGGGAGGTTCATTGTGCAGGGACTGTGGTCCAGAAGACAAATTCCATTCCTTGCTTTTGCTGATAATGAGATCCTACTGCCTTCTTCTCAGAGAACTCATTGTATGCCCATGAGGATAGCTCTCCAGGGAATCCTGTTCAGACTCTTTGCAGGTGAATTCTATTCTTCTCTACCCTGACCTTCTCACAGGACCTGTGCAGGGAAATGACGTTTGGATGGAGTTAGAGGCTTTGGCTAGAAGAGTCACACTAAAGACTTCACTGCCCCTGCCGTCATTTGAGTTTATTCCAACTCATGACTCTATGTCGTGTTTCCAAGAGGATCAATCTGTGTAGGAGCAGGTACCCCTATGTTTCTCTTGAGGATAAGCTGGTGGGTTTGAACCATGAACTTTGCAGTGAGCAGCCCAGGACCTAAGATACAGTGCCGCCAAAGCTCTTGGCGTGACAGTAATTACCCACTGCCATCACTGCTCCTAAATAGCTCTGCCTTGCTGGTGCACAGGAGTGTTCTTCTGAGTGAGCTCTTCAGCCTGTTGACATGAGAGGACTTCTGAGTACCATAACATCCAGGTAAGCGATACAGTCGGCTCAGAACTGAGCCAAGCAAAAAGCCTCTCAGGACAAGAATTTCCAAGTTCAGAATCCATGTAAGAATGGCAGACTGAGACCTTCCATTTCTAGAGAGTGGCTCTAGGGAGGTGAAGAACATCCATAGATGATGGGGGACGGAAGGATTCCAGCTTACATCAGATTTGTTCTTATCAGCAAGCCCTATTGCGTTGTGATTCGCTCCATCACACGGCTCAGGGCTTGCTCTTTTACAGATTGAATGCTTGTGGCCACCCTGCATGGAGCAAGTCTGCGGGCACTGTTTTCCCAACAGCCTGCGCTCATCTCACGACTCTGTGTCATGTTCCTGTAATTTCCACAAGATTCTAAACTGTCACAAAGCTATTGCATACTTAACAGGCGAGATTCGAGTGTAAGCCTAACTTTTTTCTCTGCACAGCGACACCCTGAAATCCATGCATCTTCTTTCCTTGTCAGGTAGCCTGGGACCACACCTAATATAGGGAGTCTACCCAAGGTATGCCCGTATTATCATGACTGTGGAGGCCATTCTATGGTTTGCGCTCCGTGATCCGCAGGTTGTTGGTTGCAATGCACACAATGGTACCACCAGAGGTAGGCTTCCATTTGGATTACAGCCAAGACAACCCCTCTGTAGGAATTGGTCCTGGTGACACGTGAGGTTGCCATGAGTTAGAATCAACAGCACCCTACAGCACCGTTCACAAATAGCCTTTCAGTGATCTCTTTAAAAGTAGCTGAAAAATGTGAAAAACAAGGCAAGCAGACAGCTGCAACCACGTCATCTCTGTTGCCAGCGTATTTCCTCACATCTCCATCTGAGCCCCAGGAGCATGGGAGCCTCCTCTGTCTTCTTCACCACCCCTCTCTCCTTTTCCGAGAGGGACCCCTGGTGGTAGAGTGTGTTCATGCATTGGACTGCGAAGTGTAAGGTCGGCAGTTCAATACCACCCGCCGCTCCAAGGAGAAAGATGAGGCTTTCTACTCCCGTAAAGGTATTCGCAGCCTTGGAAACTCACAGGGGTCATCTTCTGTCCTGTAGAGTATCTGTGAGCTGGAGTCACCTCAGCGACAGGGAGTTCGGTTTTACGGCTTTTATGGAACACAGAGACAGGAGCTGCTCCATAAGCAATTGTTGAATCTTGAATCACAGATCGCATTGCAGACAATGCCGTGACCTCCTTTCAGTTGATACTGACGACCCCGCTAGGACACCCAGGGGGCGCAGTGGTGATCCGCTTGGCTGCTCACTGAAAGTCAGCAGAGAGTTCAAACCCACCAGCTTTCCTGAGGGAGGCTTCCATAGGACACCCCAGGGCTGTGCCTACTCTATTTCATTGGGATACTCTGTGCTGGTGCTAGTGGTTGCTGTGAGAGGCGGTAGAGTCCCTTCCCATTCTTAGGGATGCTGTGCACAAGCGAAGATGCCCTGTGCCTCTGGCACCAACGTTCTTATGGTTATGCCCCTTGTTTCCCCCGCTGGAAGTCGGAATCAACTCTATGACTGTAGCGGCTCTGTGACATGTGCAGTCTCATTCTTCACCCCCCTTCCAAAGGCACCATGACCACGAGGTAGTCCGAACTCCTTCCTATTGGTTTCATGCGTTTTCATATACGCGCACATGTAAGCACACAATATGTAATTGGTCTGTTGTAGAATTTACATTCATGGCATCCTACCAACAAATTTGGATTCTTTTCACTCAACATTCGATTTTGAGTCTTGTTCGTGTTGCTTTTGGATCCGAAAGACTTTCAATCCACTCACCTGTGATTGCCCTGCATTGGGTGTCATTGCATGTGTTTCATTTGAGTGTGAAGGGGTCTTTATAGATTGGTATCGGATATGTGGGCTAATATCAGACTTACAGGCTTGGACTGAGCTGGGTTGGGATGCTTTCTCAATGTACCATTACCCTTTATATAAAACTTTTACACACACACACGATTAGTTGTTACCAAAGGATCAAGTAGAAAGAAATTGTTTGGGAAATGTTGGTGGCAGTACATGTACAAGTGTACTTAAGACTATAGAGTGATGGATTTTTATAAGATTTGTAAGTGCCCCCAATAAAATGGTTAATTTTAAAAAATCTACTTAAATTTGCTTCCCTCTGCTCCCCCAGCACGCACTCTTGCTCCATGGGAAGAGAATAATGGCATCATGAGGGGGTTGGGTATATAATAATCTGCAGTTACTGAGTGCACTGATGGGCACTGTGTGCCCAGCACGGTCCTCAGTGCTGTAGAATCTTCGTCTGACCTAACCCTCACAAGAAGCTGTTTTATAAACTCGAAAGGTGAGGCATGGCCAATGGCCAAAGTTCCGTGCCCCAGTTAAGGCGGACTCGGGATCTAAGCCCAGTCCTTGGGTTTCGACGCTCTGAGTGGGAGACGTCCTCCTGGGGGAGGAAGCCTCTCCCTTGCCCTGATGGGGAAATGTGGACGTTACCAAAGTGAACCCCAGAAGGCGTAGAGGAATGAATCGGGGATCTGCAGGACATTGAAAAGTTAAAAATGGAATGGTCTGTTACCATGGTTTCCCTCTTCATAGAAACTTTTCTTTCTTTTTTTACACGTGCCTGTCATTTTAAGAGGTGAACCCATTGAAAAACTCTTCACCTTCCCTTATAAGGATCTTTAGGTGGATAATTGGGACTGAAGAACTTGGCTCTGTTCAATTCACCTTTCACTACAAGAAGAGAAAACTCTAAAATTACCCCTGGGACCCAGCCATCAGCCACACTGTAGCTGTTCTCTGTGAGGGGACATCAAGAAGTTCATGGAAAAATGCATTCAAACAATGGATTTTCCCCTTAACATTGGAAGACCCTCACCTGTATTTCCAAGAAGCTGCTGGGGACTGCTGCTTCCAGCTGGTGCAAACCTTTCTTTGGGTCATTTCAGGACTTTTTGGAAACACCTTTTCACCTTAGCAGGCCATGTTTGTTCTCATTTAATGTGTCAAAAAGAATGACATCTGTTTGAAGAAAATGGCCTCTGATAGTTGGAAATGTCTGGATATCGAGACTCTTTTAGGACATGACTAGGTGAAGCCTTTCTGATGGGCGAGTAAGACTGATGATGGTGGCACTGGTGGGCGTGGGTGTGGGGATGCTTTTTCCTTGTACTCTACCCCATGGAGATCAGTGAGGTTTGAATAGCAGCTAAATTCGAGTTGTCACATGAAACGTCAAGGCTCCTGAACAAGGGAACTTAGGCCTCTTCACTCACTCAGGGGATCTTCAGCCTTCAACGCAGCAGTGGCTGGAAAGGTAGCTGTGCTGGCTCAGAGAACACTTGGAGAGGGAAGGAGAAAAGGATGTCACGGGTGCAGAGTCATAAAATGTGGGAGACAGAATCATGTAGACCCCCAGGGAGGATCGCTATACAACTATTCCCTGCTTTCTTCCCACCTATCGATTCAATCGCCACACTTGGCTATTGGGGCCCGACCTAGGACCCAAATGCCGGGGTGCTTTCTATTCTGAGCTGTGCCTCTGCAACCTGACGGCTTCCTGTCCCCCAGATGGGGCTCGGGGTCTTGCGGGGCACCACTCAATGGCACTTTGCGCACATTTTGCAAGAGAGATGGCGCCTGTAAAGAAGAGTTCTCGGCGATTTCTCCAGCTGTCTGTGCTTCTGCTTATAACAAGCCAGGCTGGCTGCCCCGATGCTTGGAATCCTTTGGCTGCCTTCCTGCCTCTGCCCCTTGCCAGGAGAGCTTGGTGTGTATTCCAGCTTTTTCTGTTGCGCTGTTTGTGAATGGGGTCTCCCTCCCTCCCCGTTTCCAGTTACGCTGTTGCTTTGTTTCTCTTCCATTCATGTGTTTCCCCCCTTTTCTTTTCGCTGCATGGAGACTCTCTGCTGTACAAGTGTAAGTATCCCTGCAGTGTCTGCCCGTCCTGGTTCACACCCTCACACTCCATTTGCTTCTGCACCGCCGGGTGGGTCTCCGGGGAAACCACGATGTCGTCATCCATCTGCAGTTCCTGAATGAAACAGGCAGCAATGGCGAGGCAAGATTGGATTGGACCCGAGGCATGTAAAGCATCCTCATTGTGCCCCCACTTCCAGCAAGGAGAGTGCTGATGAAGAGGGTGGGCCGACGGGTCTTCATGAGAGAAAAGGTGTCTGTTCCAGGCATGTGAATGAGGGTGGAAGGAAGGAAAACAAAGCCTGACTCCTAGCACATCCAGGGTTTGTTTTATTTCGCTTTGCTCTCTGATTCTTGTCAGGTGAGCTGGCTTAGACCCAAGGCTCCAGATAGGCAGCAGCATGATTTGCTTCTGAAATTCGAAGGTGGATCAGGTGCAGGGGTGGGTTTTGTTTTGTTTTCCAACGTTAAGAAGAAAATGTGCTTTTTATTGTTCGTGAAAAGATGTTTCAAAAAAAATAGGGTAACCCCAAACAATTTTTCCAAGGGGAGGCCCACCTTAATATATTTGGTGTTAAGTCAAATGCCTTGGAATTTCCCGTTAAAATGTGACTGGCTGGAAGGAAGGCTACGTGTATGGTCTTTCGCTGGTCTTTAAAGTGAGCCTATCTCTATGAAGCAACACGCAGAAGAGTTTAAACCCTTTGCGAAACTTGGGGCCACGGAATCGGGCTTCTTGGACGCCACCTTTGGATCCTTGTCTTCAAGGAAAGGGCCTCGGCATCCCGGTCACATGGCCTGCCACCCATCGCCATCAAGTCGAGTCTGATGCAAAGCAAAACTCTACAGGGTATCCAAGCCTGGCTCTCTTTATGGGAGCAGGTAGCCTCGTTTTTCTCTACCTAAGTGGCGAGTGGGTTTGAGCCACTTCCAGTCAGCAGCCCAATGCACCCCAGAGGGCACCAACATGTCTCCACTTTTCTGTCACAGGATTTATTGGTAGTTTGTGATATGAAGACAAAAGAATTCTTTAGGGTTTTCATTGTCCCCCTGTCCACAAACCTTAATATGATATTTTAACACCTTTTTCCTGATATTTTATAAGGATGTATACATTAAACGTTACATAACACTCACAAAGGGCAATATTTAAAAAGATGCAGTCATTTTCTCTTGCCCAGAAGATGTGGTTGGAGATATTAGCCCCGAAATTATTTGTGATTAGTCTGTTGGAACCTCTTCTGTTTTAGCTGCAGACCGCCTTCATCCATCAGGCAGCTTGTGGTTTCTCTGACTCAGAAGCACCCATGTACTAGCAAGTGGCCGGAAAGTCAAGCTAACACCTGGTTTGCGAAAGCCACCCCTTCCCTTTAGTATAAAAGGGGTGCGCGTATACAATTCTCAAGGTGGTGATAAAACAAACCTTTTCCCAGGTTGCAACATCTCACCGAGGGAACTATATTATGAGAGATGCAAGGATGAGGCAAACAAACCAAATCTACAGAAAAACATTCAATCCTAAGAATACAATTCCAGACACAAGGGTAGGGAACAGAGAAATTCAACTCACCGCTTTCTGCCCCTTTGCAAGTCTAATACTTTAGTTGCTTGAACACGACACAGTAAATCAGTGTCACTTAAGAGAATTGTGTGGATCTGGGTGATTTTCTTCATATCAGTGACAGAAAGTAGGCTGGTTGCGAAGCCTGCCCATTGTAGCCAAAGGCATTGGCCCTGTCCAAGCATGGCCAAACTTTAGAACTAAGAACCGTGCCAAAGTCAGTGGAGTAAGTGAGTTGTGCTTAAAGAGCATGCCGCATCAAGGACAGCTGAGGCACGCTTGGAATGCATTGTTTTCCTGGTGTTCTGACTTTGCGTACTAGACTTTGAGGCTCTGGAAAGATGGATCAAGAGGAGGAAGCTCATTCCCTTTTGATTGATGCCAGTCACTAAAAACCTTAAACAATTTGTCGCTTAAATCAGAGTAAATTGAATTTACAGATGAGGGTTAGTTTGTAAATGACCCAAACCAACACTCTTGTATTGTTAGGGCTCTTTCTAAGTGAGAGTTAAACTTGAACCTACCAAGGTTCAAGTTCATCCATGTATGGATGTATGCCACACAAATATGCTTATAGATGATGGCTTTAGTGGACGGCTTTAGTTCTCTCAGTAGTATACTTGTCTTAGACTAGTTAAGGTGCCTTCAAGAGTAGCAACCAAAGAAGGGTACTTTTTGTGATAGAAGCAGAAAAAATGATTTTCAAGTCAAGGCTAAAAAATGTTACTAAATCTTAAGAGGCCCACTTTCTGAATCACTGATGCTTTTTTAAGAAGCTTACAAGAATTCTGCTCCCACATAAAACACCAGCTTTTAAATGGAACAAGCATTTTTAAGACGATCAGGAAGACTTTAGTTGAACTCAAGGCCAAATCGCTAACGCAGAAGGTTAGAACAAGTTCTGAGAATTCCAAGGGGATCATCTTGGGAGGCTTTATGAAGCACACAGGGCAATCAAGGGGTTTTATCATGAAGAGGTTTTAAGAAAATTTGAATGTGCAGGAAAATTGCACTTATCCCCATCAGGACGAGACCACGGCTCACTCTTCTAGGTTAACAAGAAGAGTGCAGAACTCTTTGGGGTAAAGGTTCTTGTTGTTTGTTGTTCATTGCCATCAAGTGAGTTCCAAATCAAGGTAACTCCACACACAGCAGGAAGAAAGACTGCTCTGTCCTGTGCCGTCCGCAGTCTTGTCCCCATGCTTGAGCCCCTGGCTACAGCCACGGCGTCTCTCCAGTTCGTGGAGGGCATTCCTCTTTCTCCATGCCCTTCCACTCCAGGCTCGGAAAGATGGAAACCCTGCCTTCGAAAGTGTCTGGACCTAAATGGATGATAGCTTGAGAAGTGATAGAGTCACGTCTCAAAATTTTTTGTTTAGTAAACATTTCTAGTTTGTAGCGATACTCTTCTACCTACTCTGGTATGTGAAACATGAATTTTTTATATTAAAATGAATGTCACATATTTTCAGCATCCTGAATTTCAGATAGATTGCATATGTTTGCTGTGTGTTATCAGGGGGAGCCAGAATAGTTATGTGCATTAAAGCTTCTCTATGCAATGATCAAGAGTCCCATGGTGGCGATTTGGAGGGCCTATTTAATCCATTTAATTTTCAACATCGTTGATATATATATTTGCAGCTGTTTAAATAAAATGAGTTGGAATTTATATCTCAAGCTACTTCTTAAGCCTTTTATGTACTACGCTTCCGCATGCAGTGGGTAGAATACAGAAGAGTTTTTCAAGACTAATCACAGCCTATATTCTGGTGGTTTGGACCTCCTGAGAATTAATTATTTTCAGAGATTTCACTTACAACTAGGTCCATCAGGCTACCAACTTCTCCAGCTAACTGTAAGGTCACTTAGGACAGAATTGGATTCAACCCGGATTGGGTCCGTTGCATTGAACTCTGTTTTGTCAAAGCCGTGATGCTCGTTGCACTATTCAGAGCTACTCTGCAGATCACCTGCCTTTAATAAAAACCCAGAGGAACTAAATCAACATTCGCCGGATACTCCGGGAGCCTGGGTGGCATGGGTGGGTTGCACAGTGGATTGCAAATGGCCAAGTCAACAATGAGCAACTACCAGCCACTCCCTGGGAGAAAGATGCGACTTCCAGGCTGAGCCCCGGTGGCGTAAGTGGTTGATTGCGGGGCTGCGGCCCGCGGGCTTGGCGGTTCAAATCCAGCGGCGGCTCTCAGGAGCAGCACTGGGTAGTGCCCACGATCACCAGAGGCAGTGATGCCTTCCTCCCCCCCCCCAAAAAAAAAAAAGAAGTAAAATGAGACTTTCTCCCCCCTGTGAAAATGCTCAGAAACCCATAGGGGCAGAACTCCCCTGTCCTATAACGTAGCCATGAGTCCTGACTTGAGAGCAGTGAGGTAACCTGGATGTAGATAAAATTGCTCATGATGCTCTCCCTTTTCTCTTAGCAATATGCAGTAAGATCTCAGTGTCCTCCCTTAGCTCACACAAATACCAATTCTAGAACCCACGACCTAAGTTGGGAGATCCCGGGAAGCCTTTGGATGTTGATACTGCATGGTATGTTAGGAGGAATCCGGGCTACCTTGGCAGCCATCCCCAGCACTCTTTCTGCTGGCAGCTTCACTGTCCACCCTTCCCCGTCTCCTCTTCTCCCCATTCCCCTTCAGTGTTTATGTAGGTGACAACAAGGACTCTCTCCACCGCGCATTTGTGAAGCCCTACTGCGGGGGGGCAGTGCAGTGGGTTTTGGGGTGTTTTTTTTTTTTGGTAAGAATTGCTGCTGTATAATCAACCCAATATTGACCCAAGACCTATGAGAAATGTCGACTTCAATCCCGATTGCAGCCTAGTTTTTACAGGACTGAGGATCAAAGAGAGATTACTGAGACTGAGGGTGACGTGAGAATCATCATGGCAACTTTTCCCCATTGGGCTTTGCCCATGATGGAAAGATGGAAAAATCTTGGGGGCAGAAAGGTGAAGCAAAAACATTAACAGTGCGACCCATTAAAAAGTCACACTGAATTCTCCATGGTGCCCCTAATGAATGGTGAAGAATTGTGTTTTCAGTTCACAGCGACTGCTTTTTTATTGCCTCTCCATCTTCTTCTTTATTTCCAGTGTAGCTCCCTCATAGGCAACTTGCTGTTAAGTTCCGTCACATCGCTCCTGGTTCCTCCCAAGTGTCTGTTAGCCTCATATCACGGAGTAGGGCCGAGGATAAACAATGGAAGGCGGCGAGAGGAGTTTAGGGGATGATGAGCATTTATAGATGGACCCATGGTTCTGGGCCACCCCTTCAGGAAACAAAATCACCACTCCTTTGAAAACTCTCTGTGGGAATGCCCTGAAGTGTGGAAGGAAGCTAGTCGATCCCCCTCTAGGGTTCACCTCTCTAAGGGTCTGCTTTCTTTCATTGCCAGATGACCCCGAAGTCAAAAAGGAAGAGCATCCACACCCGCATGCTACGGCCAGTGTCCAGAGCCTTTGGTAAGTGAGTTGGGGGCTGCTAGCACCTCCTAATTTTGAAACGCCCTGTCGGCCAGCACCTTGGACCACTCCAGTAATATTTGGAAAAAGAAACCGTGAAGCAGTTCAACTCTGCACACACAGAGTCAGCATGAGTCACCATCAACCAAATGGCCACTAATGGCAAATGTGCCCCCAGGTCAATCAAACCCACCTCCCCTCGGCCCTTCAGGACAGAGCTGCCTCAGCCTTCCCCAGGCTGTCACTTTCTCCCTCAGAGCAGCAGTGGGTGGAGTTGAACTTCCATCCTCTCAGATAGTCCCCCCGCGCAATTGCTTATTCTTTGTGCTAACAGGGTTCCTGGACTTCAGGCATTATCCATCCATCGATATCTAAAAAGTTGACAGATGGAGCTTTTCCATGCCACACGAGCCTGACAATTGCTTTGGGAGGTGGGGGTAATTCTGTTTATTTTGAATCAGCCTGTGTGCCATACGTTTGGGTCTGGGGGGATGTGCTCTCCTTTAGAAATGGAGTTTGACCTGGATAAAGCTCTGGAAGAGGTGCCGATTCACATCGAAGACCCACCCTTCCCGTCCGTCCGACAAGAGAAGCGGAGCTCGGGCTTCCTCTCCGAGTTGCCGTCAGAGGAAGGCAAGAAGCTGGAGCACTTTACCAAGTTACGGCCCAAACGGAACAAGAAGCAGCAGCCCACCCAAGCAGCGGTAGGTGGCCTGGAGGGTGGGGGGTTCTTCTCCCTCTCACTCTTCCTTCTCATTCTTCTCCCGTGGTCGGCTGGGTACACTGCACAGTGCCAGAGTGATGGGCACATGCATCCACCTGTTAACCCAAAAGGGGGAGGGTAGAATCTGGAGAAGACCTGAAGGAGAGCTCCTTCCCCCAAATCATGGGGGGCGGCTGCCGGAAATGCAGTTCTGCATGCAGCTGCCAGGCGGGAGGCGGAGGCGGAGGCCAATCAATGCCAGCCGGCTGTAGCGTTGGGAGAAGGTGACCCAACTGAAATCTTTGACTCTTAGAACAGGGCTGCTCCTGGCAGCCTCCGTTGACCTCTGGAGGGAGCTAAGCAGCCTCCAGCGACAGCGTGTTGCAGTATCTGGATGGGAAGACAGAAACTAAGCACCAAGTCATCTGTTTGTTAGTTAGGAATCATGTGAATTTGTTTTGGGAGGTACCATACCATACGCTGGCCTTCTGGTAGGGGCCTCTGTTTTTGACGGCCTCCTGACTGATGTCGCGGTGGGGGGAGGGGGGGCAGTTGTGTGACCCTCAGCAGCCTGAGCTGCTCCTCCGTCTACCCTCAGTCGAGTCAAGGCTGACTCAGGGTCAGTCACCCTGCAGGAAGGGACAGCAGCCTCTGTGAGTTCCTGAGATACCAGCCCTTTACGGAGTAGAAAGCCCCGCCTTTCTCCCGCGGAGGGGCCGGTGTGTTCAAACCACCCACCTGGCGCTCAGCGGCCCGGCAGGCAAGCACTTTGCCCCCTGGGCTCCTCCTCCTCCAGTCGGAGATGAAATTCTGTGTGCTAGTGAGCTGCCGTGTCACTCTCTCTGGCTCTTTCCATGGATGTCCTTTCTCTCCTTCACAGCCAGTTTTGTTAAGGGTATTTATGCCTACTGCCTCTCTTCCTCATCTTCCTGTCTCACTCCACACCCTTCCAGATCTTCATGTGCTACCTCTTGTTGGGCGGCTTAGGTGATGCTGTGCAGTAAGTCTTGGGCTACTAACCCCAAGGTTCGCGATTCCCACCCAGCAGCCGCTCATTGAGAGAAAGATGAGATTGCCTGCTCCCGCCAGGACTGAAAGTCTTGGAAACTCTTTGGTGGAAGAGAAATCCAGTGCTGTTAGACTGGCACCTCCTGCTTTGCTAGGAACACAAGTTAACTGATGGACTCTACAAAGACTGTTTTCAAGCAAGATTATGTTCACCGTCAGCAAGAGTTTCAAGTACTTTATCATATCTTCGGGAGAGCAGGAACATCACCTGATTCATAACACTGTCACGCTCTTATCACGCAGTGTTTTCTCATCAGTCTCTTCCCCTGTCAGGACACTCCTGATAGACACGCGGTGTGATTTATCACCGGTGAGTCACCCTTAATACTCAGTATGTCTTCAGAGATGCTTAAAAATCTTCGATGAGGATGTGAACAACTGGAGACATACGTGGTTGCAGGTCGCAGCAAAGGATCCGCCAGGCCAACAAGGCACTCGCACTCGATCGGGCTTTCACTGCATCTGATTTGCTTTCCTCGTTCGAGTCTGAATTGCTCATCCTGGTTCCAAAAAGAAGAAAAGAACATGTTGATGCCTTCTGTTCTTGTCAACCTTCACTTTCCAGTTAGCGTTATAGTCAGGTTTCTATTGGGAGAGAAGTACGTGAGGAAGGCAGGGCTTTCTGCTCCTTGGAAACCCATAAGGGCAGCTCAACCTTGTCCTGGGGTCAACCCGAGTTGGCATCAACTCTGTGGTGACGAGTTCCATAGAGACGCAGCCCACCTCCATCTTTAAAATTAATCATATGGAAAAGACTATGTCTAGTAAGGGAAAGCCAAACTTCCGCCATAATAACTCACACGACTAGTTTGAGATTCTTATTAAAGAATTATTTTCACTTTGTCTCATCTTATGTGGAGAATCAGTGTAACTTGTACGTATCACAGTCACTTAAATTTTCCTGGAACAAGTCCAGGGCCCATGGAGAGAATTTCATGTACTTTGTGTGTGTGTGTGTGTGTGTGTGTGTGTGTGTGCATGTGAAAAGGAAGAAGGTGGACGACATCCTGTACTGGGTCTATTCTAGAGAGACTTTGTCCCCATCAAAACCAGGGCTCTCAGGCTGAACACAGCCCAGCCTGTCCTATTCTCAGGGCTCTGTCTGAGAAAGAGAACTGCCCCAGAGTGGGTCACAACCATGATGAGCGTTGCCCAAACAGAACAAAAAGCTACCAAACCCATTGCCGTCAAGTCAAGACTGATGTAGCTTAGCCCTGTAAGACGGGAGAACTGCCCCATGGTGTGTCCAAGGCTGTCACCTTTATAAAAGTAGACTGTCACCCTTCTCCCACAAAGTGACTCCGGGAGGCTAACCTCTGGTCTTCCAGTTGTCTCTCAGCACTTACCCACTGTGCTGCCAGGCCTCCTTTGGTACTAGTCAGACCCGGCACGTTCTCAGTTGCTTAGTCCAAGAAGACTTGATGAACATGGTTTTCCTTGGGGTCCTAGGGAAAAAAATATTGCCTTGGGATTTCACAGTCCTTAACCATCTCCAAAGCAGCAATAATCATGATTTAATATTGCTTTTTTAAGGTTGTTGTTAACTAAGGAGAGGAGAGGAATCTATTCACCCTAAGTCCATCTTACTTGCTTTTCTAGAGCTTGTCTGTAATGTCTGCAGCGAGATTCTTTTCCTTACAAATTCTTCTTTACAGAGTACAGCTGTTCCACAGGGTAATCAAGGGTAGAGCGTTTGGACGCCAATCACAGAGCCCCCCCCCATAAACTTTTTGGCTAATTATCAGTGCTCAACAGTCAGAGAGACACCCAGGCACTCATTGTCAGTTTCTATTGGGTCAACCACATGCATACTGTTCAAAGGGATTCCTGTACCACCACAATCTAGAAATTGAGAACTACAGAGATACAAAGGGTCGATAACCTAGAAGAAAAACACCCGTGTTGCACGGAACGCAAAGATATTGCTGGTGTGGTTTGAGAAGCAAAACTATTGTTGGTCTGGAATCTTTATGGGAGCAGAGAAGCACAACAAATTACATGGCACCATAAAGTGAGTTGCAAAATAAAATAAAGTAAGTTACATATCTTTGGTGAGGGTTATTTGTTTTACTTTTATTCTGTTTTGTTTTTCCATACAACATAAAAGCCTTGTAAATGTGGACTTTCATTATGCAATGGTTGGAAATGTGGTAAGGATTACCCGCCTGGGATAAAAGACAAAGTAGTGAACACACGCTATCAGGAAAATGGGACCCACAGACTTGCTTGACACAAACCTTTAATTTATCAAAGTGCAGTATCTGCAAAGCACAGGAAAGCCAAGTGCTCTAAAATGAGGTCAGCCTGAACAAAGATTTAACCCTGGGAAAAAGCAGACACATTCTCAAATAGTCAGAAAAAAAGTATTTTAGATGTAGACCACAGGAGAGTGATGATGACACCAAGTGTGCAAATGTGGTCTGCATACAATTGATGTATGTATTGATCATGATGGAAGTTGTATGAGCCCCAATAGAATGCTGTATTAAAAAAAAAAAAGTGGGGGAGAGGAGCTTATACCAAGGGCTTAAGTAGAAAATATTTGAAAATGATGCTTGATACAAATGATGTATTGAATGTTATAAAAGCTTTAAGAGCCCCCAATAAAAATATTGAAATCTAAAAAAAAATAACTTTTTAAAATGTAGAGAGCAGAATGAGACCTTTTAACTATTTGTTTTCATTCTCTCTCTATGGAGGAAAATTTTGTAATTCAGAAAAGCCATGGTGGCAAATGCACAAGCTCCTTCCCTCCCCCAGCCTGCCCCTCCCACTTCATGAATAGATAAAAACGTTTAACAGACCCAGGGACTGATCCTCCTCTCCCGAGAAAAACAAGACAAAACCTACCATAGAGTCAACTCCAACTCTTGGTAACTCTCTGGGGTTTCTGAGGCTGTAAATCTTTACGGGAGCAGAGAACCTCCTCCTTCTCTCCATGGGCTGGAACCCTGACCTTGTGGTTAGCATTCCAGCACGTATCCAGCCTGCCACCAGGACGCCTAAGCCCAGTGATGTGCTCTTCTGCAGCAGCAGCAGAGCAGTGTGGTAGAGCAGCAGACAGGGGTAACCCACTCTCCCGCCCGGCAGGGTGTGCCTGGACAATGCCTGGGATCTTTTTGAGAGGAGTTAGCTTGTTTCTAAAATAGCAGTGCTGCTGTCGTGAATAATGGGTCGTCGTTGTGAAATAATAGCAAGTCGACAATCTTTCATCACATGCAGATACTGCTCTTAGAATCTAGCATTTCCTTTTCATTATCCTTAACTCTCTCATAGATGCCCTTACTCTCTTCCCCTGACTCAAGGGGAGCAATTTAATAGCACTCTTAGCCACCCGCACAAATTTAGGGGATTATTACCCATGCTTATTAAAAAGAAGTCAGCTGGCTTGACAAAATTCTGTGTTATAAAGATGCCCAGATGGTTTTCAGAAAGTCCTTGCTTCACAAAAGCACTTGATGGGACATTAGAGTGGCTATGTCATTTTTTAAGTTCTAGAATATCCCAGCATACATAAGGAAGTGTGTACATGCTGAGTGTGACAGTGTAATGTATTAGGGAGAATAACACCAGCTGGTCTATGATGTAATTCCCGACTATGCCAAATCTCTTATATTTCAGAGTTTATTAATTCTCACACCAGAGTCCAATAAACTTATCAGAGGACCTAAAATGGATTTCAGGGACCCAGACTACTTTCATCCATGCTCCCCCCTCCTCTTCAGCCTTGAGCCCCAGCCACTTAGCTGAGATGACAGGAAGCACTAAGGTTAATACATTCAAGGGTCTGGCATGGAAGTGATAGATTTGACTTTCCCCTAAAGGTCGTTAACCAGGACTTCACCATGTGGCCGCCTAGCTGAGAGAGAGCCTGGGGAGCATGAGACACCTGGCAGGAAGGGAGGTGTGCTGGCGTGGGTTTATCTCCATCCACTGCCCTTTATACTTTGACCTGTCATTACTAAAGGTGAGCCGTGCATCTCCCCAAAGGGAAACTAATGAGAAATCTGTATCGGTGAGGATCCCTGCCGGCTCTAGCCTGACTGCACTGCTAATTAGAATCATCTCCCACTGGAGGGGGTTTCCAAGGTGATCATTACACTAAGGAATATGAAACCCAGGAAAGGTAACTGATGTACCTTCACTCTTGCACAACGTCTTACCTCTTGTCTGTCCATTTGTCATACCGTGGTGGCGAGGAAGAAGGACAAACAGAAAGACCCTTTAACAAAACTCCAACTTCATCTGGAGTTACCAGAAACATTTTCCGCAGTCCCTTACAGCGGGAACTGGAACTGGATGATTGAGTTGTGACCAAGGGCATGCACGCCGTTGCCTTTTGGGCAAGCTCTGACTTCCTTTTCCTGCTTATGAAAACAAAAGGTTCTCCACTGGCCATTGCCTAGCTGGCAAATATGACCATTTTGCTTACCGTACTTTCTGATAGGATAAGTGAAAACATCACGTTTAGTCGGACGTGGTGAGGTGGCCGATCCTTCTAGAGTACTATGTTTTGTTTTAGGTGCCTCGTTACCATGTATCCAGAAGGGCTTAGAAGATGCCTATGTGGATTCCTGACCTTGTCATGAGAGGATCAATAAAAGAGCTGGGGAAGTGTAGATTGGAGAAGGCAAAAAGATCTAGCACTGACCCTCAACTATGTGAAATGTACTAATCCCAATATTCACCTCCAAACGAAATGCCACTCCTCAAGAGAAAAATGAGGTTTTCAATTCCCCCCAGAGTTACTGTCTCAGAAATCCACAGGGGCAGTGCGACTCTGTCCTGTGGGGTCGCACTGGGTCAGAATCCACTCAGTGGCAAGGAGTTTGAAAATGTGTCTCAGAAGGATAGGTGACACAGTAAGAAACATGGGAAATGGAGGAGACTACGTTGACTGTGTAGAGGCAGAAGTGGGTAGCTCATTAAAAAAAAAAGAGAGAACTTGCTATTCAGTAATCATATCTTTTCAGAGCTGGCTGCTTTAGAGAATGAGGTCAGTATCTACTGAATAGTCAACCGATGGCTTTGTGGGGATTGTAAAGCCCTTGATAAGAGAATGGGTAAAGTGAAATCTTATCCAGCCCAATAATACTGTAATGCAAACCATACAGGAAAACATGTATTTCTTAGGATTTTGTCCATTTCAATTAAAGGCTTCAATCAAGTTTTTTTTTCCCCCAATCAAGAAATTTGGGATCATGGCAACCATATAGGGCAGAAAAACCATTGATGTTGACATGTCATGCCACATAAAGCCATTGTATTGCATATCATGGTCACTCAGAGCATGTGCTTGTCGGGTGTTACGGAGTGGATCCACATCATCGCCACCCTGTGTGTCACAGAACAAAACCCCACCCCGCTCGGTGCCAACCTCACATTCGTTCGTACGTTGGAGCCCCTTGTTGCAGTCAACCTGTCAGGACCGTCCTTGTCTTCTCCGCCTCTCCATGTTAGCGAGCACGCTGGCCTTCTCCAGGGGCCAATCTCTCCCGAGAACATGGCCAAAGGAAATGAGACGAAGTCTTGCCATCCTTACTGGCTCCTCCCAAGACAGATCTGTTTGCTCTGTTGGCAGTCTATAGCACATTCAATGTTCTTCATCCACAGCACAGTCCAAACACATCGATTTTTCCTATGTCCTTCTGTTTGGCAAATTTTTCCTCAGTTTTTTCATATTGAGAAATGCCCCCAAAGGGTTTTCTATTATTGGGTCTTTTCTTGTTATAATACTTTGTCTTCTTGAGCTGCCCTCTTCAATCTTTTTTTTTTTTTTTTTATCATTTCTTCCTTCGGTTTTATCTAATGTACATTCAAGAACAAGTTTTAGGGTCTCTTCTGACATCTATCTTGGTATTTTCTTTTTTGTCTTTTTAATGACCTTTTGTCTTTACTGTGTATGATTTTCTTGATATCATTGTATAATTCTCTGTTCTTTAGTTGTTAGTAGTTAGGGCATCACAATCTTTCCTGGAAATGGTCTCTAAGTTCCAGTGGAATCACCTGATTATTCTCCTGATAGGCATGTGAAAACTGGACAAGAAGTATGGGAGACTGAAGATTAATGTGGTTGAATGGTGGTATTGGCCAAGAATATTGAATATACCACAGACAACCAGGAGAATGGACAAATCTGTCTTGGAAGAAGTGTAAACAGAAAGATCCTTAGAAGCAGAGAGAGACTGCACCTCACATGCTTTCGACATATTCGTAGCAGGCACCAGTCTCTGAAAAGGAGATCATGCTTGGTAAAGCAGAGGGTCCGCAAAGGAGAAAAAGGTCCTCAATAAGAGAAGTTGATAGAGTGTTTTCCACAATGGCTTCAAACATGATCATTATTGAGAAGGTGCTCTGATACAGAACCCACTCAATGGCACCTTACAGCAAAACACAGCTGGGTTGCTACCACCGTGCTTATGTAAAAGGTCAGCCATTTGAACCAACCTCAGGACTCCACAGAGGGAAAGCGCTGGCAGACTGCCTCCATCAAGGTTACTGCACAGGAAGCCCAATGGGACAGACCTATTCAAAAAGGAGCATCACGAGTCAGAATTAAATCCGTGGCAGATAGTCGCTTCAACAATAGGCTTCGTTGGTACTAGTTGATGAGGGTGTCTGCATGTCAGTGCCTATGCCAAAGATATCTGCATTTTTTCTGTTCAACACTGTCCATCCAGTTTGGGCAGCAAAGTAAACACAGTCATCGTAAAACGAGTGGGAAACTTTCATACCTCACTTCGTCCCTGGAGCAGTTTGCCTGTAAGAGGGAATGTGTCTCTTCCCCCAGAAGCCATCTGGGTCCAGCATGTTACCTCTGTGTTGTGTGCACATGATACTGGTGTGTAGATTTTCTTTTACTAGAGGTTTTATCTCTAGTGTTACCTAGTTCTCAGGACTGTTTTTACTGTTTATATTTTTTTCTACAAAGTCACCTATTTGATCTAATTGTTCATTTAGATGGTTATAGAATTCTTTAAGCGTTTTTTTAATCTCCTCTATCTTACGAGTCCTGCCTCCCTTTTTCATTGCCAATAGGTGTTTACTACCTTATCCTTTTCTTAATCCATCTTATGGGATTGACTGTTAGTCTTTTTTCAGCTTTTCGTTTTATCACTCCTCTCAAGCTCATTAATTTTTCTCCCATTTCTCTGAGTCTTTCCTCCTTTACTTCCTCTGGGTTTCATATTTCTTGCCTTGATTGCCTAGCTCATCAATTTTCCATGTTTCTGACTGTCTAATGTATGCGCAGAAGAGTCCATGATTATTCAGCTAATTAGGTAGCACTTTGGGGTTGTGTTGTTCAAAGAGTTACTACGGTGCATAATTGCCTTCCCTTCCCGCCCACCGCCCTCCATCCGGCCTACAAAGACATCACAAGAGGCTTGGCAGATGCCTTGTCAAAATCCAGGTGCACTGCTTACCGCGCCGTCCTAATGTATTCATCTCTGTGATCTTGGCAGAGGGGGACGGGGAAGGGATGTCTGAATGGTCCATAGTCTCCCAATCACCGGTTCGTTAGCCAAGCATGCTGGAAACAGCCTTTTAGCAATCGCACATCCAGCATAGGTGCAAAATCTACCTTGTTTAGTTCTCAAAACTCGGCGGTGATAGTGGCGGTTTCATATGTGAAGCCTTCCTTTCTCCGAGCACCAACGCAGCCGGTTTCAATAGCTCAGGGCTCACTCTCTCACCACGGTGCAGATTTAGTCTCTCCTTTCAAAGGCCCGCTACTCTGTCCAGTCTGAAATGTGTTGTCCTTGACAGAGAAGGCCAAAATCAAACAGGATTCTGAAAACGTCTGATGTCTCTGTATCCCTCTTTCCTTCTGCTAGATAATACATGAAAACAGCCTGTGTGCTTGGTTTGAACTACTAGCACAGATTGCATTTCCCTCTTTAGCTTTTCGGCTGTGCTTCCTTAACTGGCTAAGGCCATCTTCTGCTTCCTGTGTTAGCAGGTGCATTTTTAGCTGCTTGTCATGGAGGGTCTCTTAGTGGTCCTTGTCCACTCTTCACCTCCAGAGTAACTCCCGCTCTTTATCTCTAAAATGATGAGGGTGGGTCCGGGTGGAGGGAGGAGGGTGGGGATCTGGTAAGTGCTATCCAGCCCTAAAGACTGTCCTGATCTGCAGGATGGAGACAGGGGGAGAGCTCTTTGGGGAAGTGCAGGCAGGCCTCCGTGGAGGAAGCCCATTGATGTTCACTCAACGCCCCCAAGGAACCTCGAGTGCCCGCTGTGGACGCTGCTTCAAAGCAAGCAAGGAAGAAAGGAACTGAGGGGAGAAATTACACAAGTGCACAGATCTTCATCTCTTCCCTCAATGTAGGGAAAGGAGGTGCTTGAGGGGAAGCAAAATGAAGAATGTGGCACGGGCCCTGGGGAGTCACCCTACATTTGTCCCAAGGCCAGTCCCCTTGCTTTTGCCCGGACTGTGACTAAGCAAGAACTGAACTCAAACTGTCTTTCCTGGCTCCTTAAAAACTTTGACAGAAGAGTGAAATCTTAGGCCCCCACATATATAAATGCTCAAGTTCTATACAGACTTAAAACTCGCCCCTGGGGATTTGCTTCTGCCTCACAGCAACTCGACCCATGTTAGTGAGAGTTGAGCTTCATCGGTTTGTAGCTGATATTTTGGAAGCAGATTGCCAGACCTTTCTTATGCAATGCCTTCACGGACCTTGCAATGTCCAGTGAGCAGTAGAGGAAGTTAACCATGTGCACCATGCCAGACCTGTGAATAACAATGACAAACATGCCCTACTGGAAAAGAACACACACACCCCCCCCCCGCCGCCACACAGACACACACACACACACACACACACATATTTCAAATTTATTTTACTGAGACCTGTGCGTGAACTCTTACACAGAACAAAGACAAGGAAAATCATTCATGGGGTGTCCGATAGATTCACAGCCACGTGCTAGATGATAAAGTACAGAACACAATGCAGTGCAAGAAATTGATGGTAAATTGATGATGGATATGAGAGTTGAGTCTCAGACTGTGATCAGAATTGGCTCAGTGGCAGTGAGCTTTTTAAGAGTTGGAATGCACACTGTCCTCAGAATACAGAGTGAGCTTTTGTTTGACGGTGCTCTGGTCCCTTACCACACAGCTGCAATGCCTTCTTCTGCCTGCTGAAGCACTTGAACTTGACAGACTTTTAGATCTGAGCTGCTTCTGATCACTCCATCCATATCAGTCACCGTCCAGGGGTTGGTGCGTGCTGCCTCTCTCCCTGATTCTTCCTGCCTGCCTCAGGTTACAATTGTGCATGGGACTCTTTAACTAAAAGATGAACTCACCACCCAGAGTCCTTCCCAATGTATAGTGAGTCTGAGACTGTCAGTTTGCATGGGCGCAGAGAGCCTCCCCTTTCTCCTGTGGAGCCACTGGTAGGTTCGAACCACTGACCTTGCAGTTAGAAATCCAGTGCCAACCCACAGCACCACTAGAGCTCCTTCTCTAGTCAATTGGAAGGACCCTGATATTAGTCAAGGAGTCCCTAGCTAATGCCAACAGTGGCTGCAAATGGAAAGTTAACAGTTCGAGCCCACTGAGTGGCACAGAAGAAAGGCCTGGTGATCTGCCTCTGAGAATTGAAAACCTGGCAGGGCACAGAAGGGGTGGCCTGAGTTTGAATCTGCTGGACAGTAACGGGTTGGCGTTGTGGTCCAATGGCTCTCATGACAGCTCCCTTAGGTTGGCTGCCAGGGTTTCCTGGGTGGAGATGAGTGAAACCTGACAGTCCCCCGGTTTGTTTTGCAGGTCTGTGGTGCCCATCTCGTCACAGAAGATGCTGAGCAGAACGGGCTCCTAGGCAGGGTTGACGAAGGTGTAGATGAATTTTTCACCAAGAAGGTGACCAAAGTGGATTCTAAGTGAGTTCTGAATCATTTTACGTGTGATACCACTTCCTCTATCTTGAAACCGCTGATAATTACAACTAAATGTGGGGCATCATTCAGCCCATGTATAATCTTTTTATTTTTTTTTCTAACGGGATTTAATATTCCAGTGATTTGCCCAGTGGTGTTCCATAGATTGACCTCATCAGTATCATCTGAGGACCTCTCAGGCCCCACTACTGATCCCGTGTATCCAAGATGGTGGGAGTGGGCCCCAGATACCTCTGTCTGGACAGATTATACCAAGTTGTTTTCACGTGTCAGAACCTCTGTGCTATTGCAAACAAGATTACCACACTCCCCAATACCCACCCCTCCACCTCACCTCACCCGCCCCAGGTACTTAATACATTTACCTGCAAGATCCCGTAACAAGGTGTTTGCTCGTAACTTGATGTATCCTGGACCCGAAAGCATTGCTTCAGGAACATAACTGTGGAACTGGCAGCAGAATTAGTAAATCGGCTGCCGAGTCAACCTCTAAAAAGTTATTTCCTCAGTACTTCTGTGCAATTCCCTTGGAAGGCAAGTCAAGCGTATTTTGATTTATAGCTGTTTTAACTTGAAGCCCTCCAGCTACTAAGCATGATCTATACCAAGACAGTCCTCCCCCCAACTCAATGCAGATTCACCCTTACCAGGGATTTGTGTCGGTGAGTTATTCTTCACCATGAGCGATCAGATTCAGGAAGGAGTGTCCACCATAATGATCCGTGGGTGGGCAGCCTTGGTACAGTTAAGCAAGTTGCTAGGCCTTCCCATTGTGTGGCCTCAGCAGGCTAGTGAGGTACAAGTAGTTACATAAATTTTTATATCCCTAATAGATAACTTACAGGATCTCACGAGCTTTAGACCCTCGTGATTTGTCTTCACCGACACTGGCCTTGAAGCTTGCCACGCTCTCCTCGACAAAGTACTATTCATCGACTATTCATGACCCAATATCCAGGTCTTTTGATTTTTTAAGCTTTTCTCTGACTGGTGCGTTCCCTCAGTGAATTGCTGACTCTCACCACTGCGGACTGGCCACCATGTCTTTTCTGCTTTCCACACACCTGTCATAACACACGTAGCGCTTTCCGAGTGCATGTAGGTTTTGACTGTTGAGTCCTCCCCCACCCCCTTTTTGACAACAGCGGGACTAGATGACACTTTCCACAGAAGAGGTTCAGGTGAGACCAAAAATAAACAGCAAAATGGGGGGGTTCTCCCTGATGGATTGACAGCTGGTCTTTTTTGTTGCTGAGACTCCCGATCTTCAGGAACAACAGCCGGGGGTCGTCCTTTTCCTTGCCTATCGTGTACCCGACACAGCCTCTCACAGACAGTGCGTGCTCCCAACCCGTTGGTTAAATGAGTCGAGACGGAGAGTCTGGAGCTGCATCCCTAGAAGCTGCAAGGCAGCCGGCTCTCATCGTCCTGACATTCAGAAAGGGCTCGGTAATTGCGTGGTGTGTTAGTCCAGATGCACTAGAGAAAGAAACTTGTAAGCACACATATGTATATAAGAAAGAGTTTTACATACAAGAGCAACTAACATCCCAACCCAGTACAGTCCAAGGTCCTCAGTCCAATACCTAAACAGTCTCTTCAGGTTCATGAAACACGTGCAGTGACATCAAATGCAAGACAATCACAGGCCAGTGGGTAGAAAGTCTGGGGATCCAGTGGCGTTGTCAGCATCTCAGCCCTGGCAGGGGTCTCTACTTGGCTTCTCCAGGCCCAAGTTTCTGCCCGCATCAGGGTAGGTGCATGTGTCTTCTCCTCGGGGATGTTGCACAGAAAGCGAGCCTTGTCAGTAGACAGTTTCCAAGCAAATGTTGTCATTAGAAAGTTGCCAGAGGAAAAAAAAAAAAAAGAAAGAAAGAAAGTTGCCAGAGAAGTGAGCTGAGACAGTGTCTTACGTCTCCAAGGAGGAATTAGCACATTTCCCAGAATTCTCAGAGAAGACCTTGCCCGCACAGAGGTCTCATTAGCCAGCTCCAGATTGGCAGGCTAGATTTCCACCCCTACATTCTTTTTTTTTTCTTTTTAAATAATTTTATTGGGGGCTCTTACAGCTATTATAACATTCAGTACATCATCTGTGTCAAGCACATTTGCACACATGTTGCCACCTTCATTTCCAAACATTCTCCACCTGAGCCCTTGGTTGCAGGGAGGAGATGAGCCAGTTAAAGTACAGTGTAGTAGCAGCGAAATATTCATCTTTCCTCTAATTCTCAAATGCTTCCTCACATCCACTATCATGCTCCTGGTTCTACCAGACAAGTCCTACTAGAACAAGGGATGTACACTGGAGTCAGACACATGGGGAATTTAGGATAGATTCTCCCTCAGGATGAGTGATGGGAGTGTTGATTCTGGGAGGTTGGCGGGATGGTGGAGTAGAAAGGGGGAACTAATTTCAGAGATCTACATATAACCTCCTCTCTGGGGCATGGCCAACAG
>PVJH01027247.1:0-28848 GCA_004026705.1 Nesogale talazaci | reverse complement strand
TCACCAATCTTCCAATCATGTTCCTTCCAAGTCCCTGACCATCCAGCCAAGCCATTAGCACAGCCCATCAATCAGTATACAGTCTCACATCTGACCATTTTTCCTTGCAGGTGAACTGAACGACCAGGTGCACTGCTCTATGTTCTGCCCATTGGGAGGATTTTCCGTCACCACTGTCTTTTAGGAAGATCCGCGAAAGGGGCTTAGTGCTGCTGCTGTCCACTTACAAGTGGCACATGCATATCATGCAGAGCCATCTTTGAACCAAGCATGACTTTCCTGTTCTTCCATTAAATTATCATAAGGAACTCCCCAGAAGGCCATAGGTGCAAACTGGGAGAGAGAAGGTAATGTGACTGGAGTGGGGACTGTGGGCATTTGGGCCACTTCTTCATTCAGCTTACTTATACCTTCAGGTCCTGCTCTGACCCGACCTGGTATGTACCACTTCCATTTAACAATGGAGTGTTGCTACGCATGTCCAACTTTATGACTCTGTGGGTCAGACAATACCCAGGTCATTATTGGTAGTTGAGACCTCATGGTAACTTGGTGGCCCATGGTGAGGCGCTCAGTCTCCACCAAGGTCCAGTAGCAGGTCAACAGCTGTTTTTCAAAGGGGAGTAGTTGTCTGCAGAGGATGGCAGGACTTTACTCCAAAAGCCCAATGGTCTACGCTGTGATTCACCAATAGGGGTGTGCCAAAGACTCCACACTGCATCTTTATCAACAACTGACACCTCTAGCACCATTGGGTCAGCTGGATCATATGGTTTCAGTGGCAAAGCAGCTTGCACGGCAGCCTGAACCTGTTGCAGAGCCTTTTCTTGTTTCAGACCCCAGTCAAAATTGGAGGCCTTTCGTGTCACTTGATAAATAGGTTGAAGTACACACCGAAATGAGGGATATGTTGCATCCAAAATCCCAAGAGGCCCACTAGGCATTGTGCCTCCTGTTTTGTTGTTGGGGGAGCCAAATGCAATAGCTTACTCTTCACTTTAGTAGGAATATCTCGATATGCTCGACACCACTGGACCCCTAAGAATTTTACCGAGGTGGAGGGTGCTTGAATCTTTGTTGGGTTAATTTCCCAATCTCTTGTACGCAGATGTGGCAGTAATGAGTCTAAAGTCTTTGATACATCCTCATAAGTGGGTCCAATCAGCATAATGTCGATATAATGGAGTAGTGTGATATTTTGTGGAATAGACAGGCGTTCAAGGTCCCTTTGGACTAAATTATGGCACAGGGTAGAAGAGTTGATGTACCCCTGGGGAGAGTTGTGAAAGTGTACTGTTCCCCCTGCCAGCTGAAGGCAAACTGCTTTTGGTGATCCTTTGAGATTAGTATTGAGAAGTAGGCATTGACCAGATCAATAGCTGCATACCAAGTACCAGGAGAAGTATTATTTGGTTCAAGCAATGAGACCACATCTGGAACTGCAGCTGCAATTGGAGTCACCACCTGGTTAAGCTGATGATAATCCACTGTCATTCTCCAGGATCCATCTGTCTTCTTTACAGGCCAAATGGCTGAGTTCAATGGAGATTCGGCAGGAATCACCACCCCTGCATCTTTCTTTTTTTGTTGTTTTTGTTTTTTGGGGGGGCATCACTGCCTCTGGTGGTCATGGGCGCTACCCAGTGCCGCTCCTGAGAGCCATCGCTGGATTTGAACTCCTAAGCCTGCAGACTGCGTTCCCGCACTCAACCACTTAGGCCACTGGGCAGCCCACCCCTGCATCTTTCAAGTCTTTGATGGTGGCACTGATCTCTGCAATCCCTCCAGGAATGCAGTATTGCTTTTGCATTGCACTTCCTAGGCAATGGCAATTATAATGGTTTCCATTTGGCCTGGCCCACTATGACAACCCTTATTGTACGTTTCAGGGATGCAATATGGGGGTTCTGTCAGTTACTAAGTCTATCTATTCCAATGATGCATTCTGGAACTGGGGAAATATCCACAGGATGGGTTCAGGGATCCACCAGACCCACAGTCTGGCGTACTTGAGATAAAACTCCACTGATAACTTGACTTCCATAAACCCCCACTTTGACTGTCGGGCCTTCAAAACACTTTGGGTCCCCTGGAATTAGTGTCAGTGTCCAGTAATCCCCCAAAAGTTTGATTATTTCCTTTCCCCCAATGAACAGTCACTCTTGTGAAAGGCCGCAGGTCCCTTTGGGGAAGGCTAGAAGAAAGACTAATAGCACAAACCTTTGGTGGACCCGGCCTTCCTCAGATTCAAGGGGCTGTAAACTGACTCAGGGGTGGGAATTTGTTGAGTGATCATGACTGTCTATCCCACTGTTCACCTGATCCAGCATTCTTCTGCCTGTATAGGTCATGTAAATATTTAGTAGGTTTCCCATGTATTTCACTCCTTGGGACACCATGACTAAGTAGCCAATGCCACAATTCCACACGAGACAGGCTGCTTTGAGTACTACGAAAGCCTTGCTGTCTATTATAACCACGTCCACCCTGTCTCTGTTGATTCAGTGCTGACACTTGCCCTCTGTCACCATGGAGTCCAATCAGCCCCATCGTGGGCAAATGTCGAAGTTCACTTAAGGCAGTTCCCACAGTTAATCCTGGTGCACACAACATAGCAATTATGGGACTCTTCAAAGATGCTGGGGCCCACCTTACAAACTTCTTCCTTATGGTTGTGGTGAAGAATATGTCCTCATGACACCCCCTTTTGGGGTCTATGGGAGTATCCTGATAGATCCATTCCACCGTACCAATTTCCCTCAGCTTTTGGATGCCTTTTTCTACAGTGTACCAGGGTAGGTCAGGCACCTCAAGGTGGTCTAATCTAGGCCATCTGGCAGCCCATGCTTCAGTGAACCAACCATATAAGGAGTTGGATCCTTTCTTATCCTCTCTTGCTAAGACATTGAAAAAAGAGTCTGTGCTTAGGGGTCCCATATCCAGAAACTCAGACTGATCTAATATTACATTTCTTGCACCAGTATCCCACACCCTCAGTAACCATTCCCAGGGATACTCCCCAGGCTTCTGCTTGTACGTATTTGAAAGCTCAGTTCCTTGTGAGTATAGCATGCTTCTTCATGAGTAATCATCTCGCCCTCACCCTTAGGAACTTTCCTTGCCTTAATTTTATTTACAGGTCTAGAAGAAACTATCAGTGGTGATGGTGTTTCCTGGGTGTTCTCAGCACTATCTTCTAAGGCATCTCCCTCAGGCAATGGTAGAGATGCAGCCCCACCTGGCGTGTCACCTAGAGTAGTTTGGTTAATCTGCTCAGGTGTGGGTTGTTTTGTTGATAGTGGATTACTATTGTCAGCTGGGAGGTGTGGCTCTATTGACTGGGCTGGTTCAATTGTTTCTAGAGGCGGCACAGTATCCTCTTCTTCTGGATCATGAGCCCATATATTCCCATCCCATGTTTCAGGGTCCCAATTTTTTCCTATCAATGCCCTCACTTTGGCTTCGGACACTGCTCTAGATCTGCCATTCAGCTGACGTTGTTATTCAGCCACTCGCATAATGAAACTTTGGACCTGGTTCTCAGCAATGTCAGACAAGAAAGTTCTCCTTTGTAGCACCGGCCAAAGTCTTCAAATCCGTGAGTCTGTACTTGAGGCATGCTTCTGAGGCCCTGAAGCAATCCCTGTTCTTAATCACATAGTCCATTGTAAGGAGGACCAGCCAACCAGCCTCCCTATACTTGGCATCTTGGCAAAACTGCTGGAAAATATCAAACATAGGATCTCCCAGAGCCTCTCCTTTAACCAGTACCCTATATACCAGTGCTCCTACTTTAGTTATTAGCTTTGCTACTTCCCACTATGGACTAGTAGAAGTGGCAAAATTACCCATGGCTTTAGGTATAGAATTAGCCTCACCAGTGCCTTTAAGACTAATCAGATTGGAGAACCAATAAAAAAAACCCATATTTATGGTTTTTATTTCTGTAGAAGAACTCCTGGTACCACTTGTGTCAGATAGGGTTCTCTTAGAGAAATAAAACCAGGACACAAGTAATTCTCTTTATATATTTATATACATAGAAGGATATATATAAGAAATAAGCAGTTAACTAATCTATAAAGCAGTACAATGGCTTGGTGCAACTCACTTGCATGAGACAGCTAGTAGACCAGCAGTCCTTGGAGTCTTGAGGCCATCGAGTAGTCCTCTGTAGCGCAATTCAGGCTATCTGGCTACAAGCAGCAAACAGCAAAGCAGGCCATCAACAGTCAGCCAGATGAGAGAGTCCAACAGTCTTCAGCTCAAGTGATGTATATTACAGGGATGGCAAAGCAGGACTTGAAGGAACCTCAACTCTCAGCCACACAGTCCACAATTAGGCATTCCATGGGTAGTGTTGCCTGGAGGTCAAGGCACAGGACGAACAAGACAGCCTGCTTGTCCAAAAATCCGAAAGCAAGAGAGCAAAGGCGGAGCTTGCCAAGCCTTTTCTCTTTCCTCCCTTCAATTGATCACGTGTGTTCATTGGCCAAATGGTAACAACAGACCTACCTATTGTCTTTGGCCATGCTGACACCACAAACTTACCTATAACACTGGGGGACATGGGTTGGGAGAGAAGGAGGGCTCATTGATAGGCTCAGGGATAGAGGGTGGCGGAGAACAGCAAGTGGTCCAGAGTTGGTGGTGAAGTGAGTGTATGTGGCCTGGTCGGGCTTAAGCAACGGTAATGTAACTGAGAGGAAGTGCTGAAACCCAAATGAAGACTGAGCATGATAATGGGACAGGTGGAAGGTAGTAGGCAATAGAGGAAAGAACTAGAAGGCAAAGGGCACTTTCAGAGGTATAAACACAGGCATTTACATATGCAAATATAATTATTTATGATAAGGAAAGAATAAACTCAGGTACACATATTTATAGGTTTAGTACTAAGGTAGCAGATGGACCTTGGCCCCCCCAACCTAAACACTGCCTCAGTGAAAGAACACTTTGTTCTATTAATCTGGTATTCCATGATGTTCACTGGTCCAATACAATCACTGAAGTCAAATGGGTGCATAAGCAAATGTGGTGAAGAAAACTGAGGACACCCCGCTATCAAAGGATATAGTGTCTGTGGTCTCAAAAGCTTGAAGATAAAAAAATTGCCACCTAGATGAGAAGTATCCAAGCCCATACAGAAGCACACCAGCCATTGTGGTCACGAGGTGTCAAAAGGATCAGGTCTGTGGCGGTTATGTGCTTATGTTAATTTCATGATTGAGATGTAGGGGTGGAGTCTAGCCTGTTAATCTAGAGATAGCCATTGGGTAGCCAATGAAGCCTTCGTGTGGGCATGGCTTTCTCCTGAGTCTTCTGGGAAATCTCGTGATATTTCCCTGATGGAGATGAGAAGCTATCTCCCCAGTTATTGGGAGTTCTCAGAGATGATGAACTATGGACGACACAAGATGGCAGCATCTGAGGAGCTGAAGGAGCCCGAGGAGAAGGTACATGGCCTTACCCTGATGGAACTAGATCTCTAAAGCTGGAGAACCTACGTGGAGATCCCTGCCAGCGCTGAGTTGCTTCTACCACCATTGGATGCTGTTGATGAACTCTGAGGCCTGGAAGTGAGGAGCCAAGGGGAGAGCCCTGCCACCACCAGGACTCTGCACCCACTGGCCTGTGACTTCATCAGTCGGAAGGAGACCTTATAGATTGATATCGGGCACATGGGCTAATATCAGACTTATGACTTTGAACTGGACTGGACTGGGATGCTTCCTCAATGTCCCATTCCTCTTATATATAAACCTTTTCCTTATAACCATATACATGTCTATCAATTTGTTTCTCTAGTCTACCCGGACTACCACAGGTCTCAGGCATCAAACAGGAAGAAACCTTATCACTGTGTGTGCACCTTCCTGAGACAATCACTGAGGACATATGGGGGCATGAGCAAGAGTGGTAAAGAAAGCCGTTGGTGCCCAGCTATCAAAAGAGAAAGTATCTGGGGTCTTAAAGGTTTGAGGGTGAAAAAATAATCATATAGCTCAGGAGCAACAAAGCCCACCAGAGAAGAAGCACACCAGCTTGTGCGACCTTTAGGTGTGGAAAGAATCTGATATGAGGCAACAATGAACAAAAATCATATCATTATGTTCACACCCTCCCAAAATGATTGCTGAAGACAAATGGGTGCAGAGGCAAACAGAGTGGAGGAAGCTGATGGTGCCCAGATACCAAATGATAAACATGTGGGGTCGTAAAGGCTTGAAGCAGCTATCTAGCACAGAAGCAGCAAAGTCCACATGGAAGAAGCACACCAGCCTGTGTGATCATAAGGGGTCGAAGGGAACAGGTATCAAACATCAAAGAATGATAATCACATCACTATGAATGAGGGGGAGAGCAGGGTGGGCTCATTTGTGGGCAATTGGACACCCCCTTACGTAAGAGTCATGGGGAGGTTACTGGTCAAAGTGCAGTAAAGTATCAATGAAACATACAACTTTCCTCTAGTTCCTGAAGGCTTCCCGCTCCCGTTCCCCCTCAACTACCATGATCCCAGTTGGTACAATGGTAGAGATGGGAACTAGAAATATGGGGAACCCAGAACAGATGAATCCCTGAAGTGAGAGTAGTTACCAGATGGGTGGAGAGAAGTTGGGGTAGAGAGGGGGAACCAATTACAAGGATCTACACATAACCTCCTATCTGGAGGACAGACAGAAGAGTAGGCGAGGGGAGATATTGGGCAGTGTAAGATATGACAAAGTAGTAATTGGTAAAGTATTGAGGCTTGGTGGGGGAGCCTGGAGTGAGGGGAAAGGATGAAAACCTGATACCAAGGGCTTAAGTGAAAGAGCAGCTATTTGGAATGATGACGGCAGCAGGCATGTGAATGTATTTATTTATCTATTGTGTTTTATCTATATGTGTTTTATCTATATTGTGTTTATCTATATGTATTTATCTATTATGATAAGTGATGTATGAGCCCCCAATAGAATGATAAAAAAGGTCTGTACAAAACTGCTTTTACTAAAAAATCCACTGATCAGACAGAATATTCCCAGACAATGCCACTAGGTACACTAACTCAGAGTGAGTTCCTGGTGCTTGCCAAGCAGTAAAAATGTGTATTATGAAAGCTCAATTAGGTCCAGCACCTATCTGTTTTTTTGTGTGGGGTAACCCCTCATACACCACACTTATAGAGATATACCAAAAATTATTTATGAATGAAATAGTATACAAGGGATTTCTTTTTTTTTTTCTTGTTACTTTTTCCCCCCAATGATTTTATTGGGGATGCTTACAGCTCTTATAACATTCAATTCACCATTTGTATCAAGCATATTTGTACATGTTGTTATATTCATTTCCCAAAATTTTCTACTTGATCCCTTGGTTTAAGCTAATACATATACTATACTATACTATATTATAATATATAATATATATATACATACCAGGGATTTCTGATCATCCTACCAGTGATATCAAAAGTAGTTCACATTTATTAAATACTCATCATGTGCAAAGGAGATGTGCATTTTAGGAGTACAGTGAACAAAACGTGTCTTCTATATTAGTTTTGTAGAGTATATAGTATTATAGTTTTATAGTACAAGTAGGGGAAAAAGTAAATATCTAAGAGAACATACATTTACTAAAGGTAATGAATGCTGGTAACAAAACCCAAAGGATAAAAAAAAAACAAACCCAAAGGATTTCATGGAGTGCAGAATATGAAGGAATTTTTTTCTAGGCCGGGTCATTGAGCTGTGAAAAGAATTTTAAACACGTGGTCACATTTATGCTCTGAATGCATAATGTGTTCGAACTAACATTTTGCATAAAATTTTATTCTCCATGGGAAAATGACCCATGTTTACTGTGGAAAATATGAAAAATACTAGTTTACTTGGATAACTCATTTTGGCATATTTTCTTCTAGTAACTTTCTCCTTATATGTACATGTGTCTTTTAACTTGTATTAGACCAGAGAAACAAATCCAGAGATACTCATATATGTATAAGAAAGAACTTTATATCAATGCATAATTATGTATCAAGAAAACATTCCAGGGCAGTGATACCCCCCCCCCCCCCGCAAAAGAAGTGATTGCTAAGACATTCTAGCTCAGTCCAATTTAAGTCTACGAAGTCTGATCCGAGTCCATTTTTATACATTTTCAAATTGACATGAAATTGTCACTATCATCGTTCAATACTAAGAAGCTAATTAATTTTTTCAGTTATTTTTAATTCCACTATCCAGTAATAATTATCCTTTTCCCCATGCATATTGAAAAAAGATGCATATACAGATTGTCCTTACAAAAACCTAAAACAAACCGACTTTCCAAACTCACTCTCATGAAGTCAATGCTGACTCACGTGACCCCACGGAACAGGAGTATAAAGTCCTGTCTTTCTCCCAGTTCGGCTGGTGAGTTCAAATTGTTGACCTTGCAGATCTTGCCCAACAAATAGCCACTATGTCAAACACTGATTTGCATCGTTACATATACTGTGTATTGTTGTATATAAGAAATGCTGTGAGTTGATGCCTTTTAACTTTCAAGTCAGATTTTTGGCAGCTGCAGATTTTATTCTCTCAAGTTTTTCATAATTTCATTTTCTTTCTAGATGTTAGTTTAAATTTCCTTTTTTATATACAGAAAAGTTCCTTTTACATGTTATCAGGAGAGAGACCAGGCCCTGAAGATGGATATCATTTTTGGTAAGTGGAGGAGCATTAAAAAAAATGGTCTTTGACAAGATGGATTGACATCATGGATGTACAATGGGTTCAAACATAAGAACAATTGTGAGGGTAGTATGGTACTTAGCAGTGTTTTCTTGTACACAGGGTTGCTGTGAGTCTGAACTGCCCCAATTACACCTAACAACAGTTGAGATGTACCAGTATATGGTACCCTGATGGCACAATGGATTACATATTGGGCTGCTAACCAGAAGTCTGCTGTTAAAACCCACCAACTACGCCCTGGAAGAAAGATGAGAATATCTCTTCCCAGTAAAGATTTATAGCCTCAGAACCTTAGGGAGCAGTTCTACTCTGTTCTACGGGGTCACTTGTGGCAAACAAAGATTGCTCTCAAGTCCTCTCCCCCAAATATATATCTCACTTAAAGTGCTTGCCACACGTGGCATATTGCTACACACTTGGAGGTCAACTGAAGTAGGTTAGGAGCTATTCTCCCTAAGGGTTATCAGCCCTCCAGAGCAATCAGACTGTATAGCTCAGGTGTCCTCAAACTTTTTAAACAGGGGGCCAGTTCACTCTCTCTCCGACCATTGGAAAGCCGGACTATAGTTAAAAACAAATTATGAACAAATTCACTGCAGGCTGAGGATGAGTCAGCTGCTAAGCAGGACAGGCAGCAAAAATACCCAACAGGCCGGATAAATGTCCTGGCAGGCCACATGGCCTGCGGGCTGTAGTTTGAGGACCCCTGTTCCAGCCTAAAGTGGGGCCCAGTCCCTTCTGATAAGGAGAGCTATAGAGCACTTCATCATAGGAGACAGGGAGGTCAAGCCCACCCAAAGATGATCAAGGTTAGGCTGCCATATTGGGTCTAGGATCTGCCCTTCTTGTCACATGTACACCCCTAGCTCATCCTCTTCCTGTGATGTGTGCCAACTGCACATCCCCTTACTGTGACAACCCCAAGATTGAAATGTTGGTTAGCAATAAACTAGAGGGCTCTCCCTCCTACCAGTCCCTCTGGCTGGGGCCCTTGCTCCCCCCAGAACTCTGTTTGCCGGGTTCCTGCCCGCACTGTGTGTGGTCCTTGCTGTTGAGATCGTGGCTGTCCAGGAGGTGAGCATGCTACCATTAAATGTGTCTGACTCCATTATTTCTCATACTTTCTATACCTTTACTATAATCTTTATCTGTTATTGCTGTACAATTGTATCTACTGGACCCATGATGATATGTTAAAGGCTGGCTCTTCTGACAGTCACTGAGTCAGAATTGTTGGATGGCAATTGGAAACTGGAGTCAAGTTGTATGCTAGTAACAAAAGCCTGTATCTGTAATTATACATAAAAAATAGAAGAGATAGTGACATGACATGGCTCTATAATGGTTAAAGAGCCAGTAGATTATGGTATTGCTATAATGCACCCACTAAAAATACTACCCTAAAATTTTCTCCCTTCTGAATTTTGCAGTTTACCACATACTCCCCTTCAGGGTACTTCAATCTGGTTTCTTTTATAGTCTTATACTTGGATACCTGGCTCATAAACTTTGAGAAAGGCTCAAGCTTGATCATTTGTCCCCTTGGCAGACAAGTAGAAAGGTAACTTCCATCATAAGCTCAGTTTTGAATAAATTCTACAGGTGGCATATCTGACAGTGTTCCATTGTCACCCACAGGTTTACATTAGCTAATTCCTCAGAAGTGTATTCACTTCTATATCTTTCTAGTCTTATTTTTAGTTCTGTTGCAATCTTTGTGATTGTGATCTGCCTGGATGGTACCTAACACAAACAGGTGGCATATTGGTTATGTATTATGCAACTAACCTCAATGTTAGCTCTCTAAACCATTTTCTGCTCCTCTGGGAGGAAGATGAGGCTTTCTGCTGCTTTAAATAGTCCTGGTAACCAACAGGGAGTTCTATCCGGTCCTATACTATAGGGTCCCTATGAGTGAGAATGGGCCAGATAGAAGTGAATTTGACAAGCCTTTGAAGGTCTCAAGCTTACCTTGAGCCTAGGTAGAGTATCAGATGGTATCCTACACCTATCTCCCAGGCCCAAAATATCTGACTGAGTTGTTCATCTGCAGATGCTTTTCTTAATGATCTTGTATGTCTTCGTACATGGCAACACCACCCACTCGGTTTGTCCAACAGTTGGACAATGATGTCTTCCATATAGTTAACTCTCTTCAGCAGTCTCCCTAATACTTGAGATGAACTTTGCTTCATTTTGATTAACAGAGGGCCTTAGTCTAGGAATGATCCTGGGACTTGGGTAATGAGCTGTTCTCTCTACTGCCCTCTCAAAATTACTCTTCTGATGGCTACTATACAGAGTCTTAAACACTAGACTATAGTATTCCCACTCTATTTCCTCACACGCCAGGTTCAGTCCCTCTTGCCTCAATGGGCAATGGCTGTTCCCCCAAAGTTGCAGCAAGATCTAGCAACAAGAGGACGTCCACGCACACATAGCCCGTCCCACTCGCCTACTGCTTTCTACAGTGACTCACTCGAACAGTCCACCGGCCTTTCTCCTTTTTTTGCTTTTAAAATGAAAGTTCAGAGCCCCAAATAGAGGAAAAGAGCAACCTGACAAAAAGGCGTCCAGAAATACCAAGTTCAAGAGCTCACAACTCAAGTCACTAACCATATTGTGGATCCAAATCTTATTAATCCTAAAAGACAGAACAGTCCTTGAGACTGTAATTCCTCCGAGAACCTTTTTGCTTCCATCTCGTTCAGCATCCAACCTCACCCCCAACCGCTCAAACGCTACTACCCTCAGACGCAGCGCCAGCACCTCCCGCCCCAACGGCTTAGCCGCATTGTAACAGTCTAACTTCCTGCGCACGCGCTTTGTCTTTTAACGTGCAGGCTACGGGAGTTTCCGCCTCCTCTCCTTACAACTCTTCGAGACCTTCGCAACAGGTCTCTCATTGGTTAATTATGGAAACGACCCGCCCAGAAGCGAGGAACTGATAGGTTAGAATTCAGATTACGCCATGCCGCTGTTTGCGCATTAGGTGATTGGCTAGCGTTGATGTCCAATCAGCTTTGGGTTGTCTAATTCAAACCCGGATCGTTGGGCCTAAAGTCAGTTGACCTCTGCGTGGTTTCTGTTGCTTACTAGGCTCCTCTGTGCTGCTGGTTCTGCTCTGTACCTTCTTACCTACCTGTCCCACCGCGCTCCGGCTAGATGGCTCACAAGCAAATATACTACTCGGACAAATACTTTGATGAACATTATGAGTACCGGTGAGTAGCCTGGGCGTGGAGGGCACAGTCTCGGAGCGGGCCCGTCGGACCCGCCGGGCGGAAGGGTTAGACCTGGGACTCGTGGGCTTCTCAGGTCTCGGCGCCCCAGCCAAGGGTCCCTCGCATTTGGCCTCGGAGGCCAGTTTTTGGCGTTGGCTTCGCGCGCCGTGTTTGTATGTGAAATTGGTCTGTTTTCAACCTTAGTTCTCCCCTGAAGAATACAGGAGCGTTCTTTCCTAAGACCACGTTTAGAGCCCGGTTAATCGTTTCCTACTACTACCACAGAGGAAATGTGTAGAGCAATGTGTAGAGCAATTTTGGAAATGTCTTCCAGAGTCCTCTGCGACAACTCCGTGTGACCTGTACTCACTTTTCGGTATTCGGTAGTCTCTTACTACCTAATTCTTATATCCTAATTTATTCCAAGTCTCTGAAAAATTATTATCCGGAAGCTGGGTACTTCTGCTTTACGGCCAAGGTTTTTAACTAAATAGTATCTTCTAAGAAATTGCTATCCATTTACAAGTCGCCTGTAATTTACGAGTAAACATGCAAAAGACTAACTTCTTCGGGAGTATTGGGCCGGATCCCCTTCATTTGCAATTCTAAATCACCAGCAGCTTCGTGAGAGAAAGACTGGCCTTTCTTTTCCCGTAAACAGTTAAACTGTCTTGGAATTCCACAGGGGGTCACTCTATCTGTGACTCTAGCTGGTAGCAGGTTTTTTTGTTTTTTCCCCCACCTTTCAGTAAGGAACCCTGGTGGTGTAGTAAGTAGTTACTAGTTGGTCGTCAAACCTCAAGATTAGCATTTAAAAAACACCAGGCCTCTCTACTGGAGAAAAACGAGGCCTTCTGCACCCGTGAAGAATCATAGTCTCAAACAAACAGGCACTAATATCCTGCCCTGTGAGATCTCTGAGTTGGAATAGATTCGAAGGCAGTGAGGTCAAAAGAAAAAATAAAAGCCTCTACTAATGGCAGATAAGCGTTTAATCACTTAAACTGGTCTGTTAACATACCCAGAGAAAGACAGGCTATGACCTTAAACTTTTTGGTTACTTTTTTAGAAGTAGACCCGTAACCATCCACTTGATTTGAACTCGCAGTGATCCTGTATAGCGTTTCTGAAGACTGTAGACCGCTTAATCTTTCTCCTGGTCACAGCTCACTTCCCTAGGTCTCATTTCTTTGGCATTAGTGGTACTAGAAATTATCTTTAGGTGAAACAAGGGAAAAAAATCAGGTGTTTGGCTCCTGGTTGGGACTTGAAAAAAATATACATATATAAACACACACACACACACACACACACACACATATATATATATATATATATATATATATATATATAGGGGGGCATTACTGCCCTCTGGTGGTCGTGGGAGCTACCCAGCGCTGTTCCTGAGAGCCACAGCTGGTTTTGGGGTTGCAGCCCTGGGGTTGCAGTCCCACACTCAACCTCTTAAAAGCCACCGGGGCACAGCCCCCGAAAATATGGAACGCTTCACGAATTTGCGTGTCATCTTTGCGCAGGGGCCATGCTAATCTTCTCTGTATCGGTCCAATTTTAGTATATGTGCTGCAAGGGACTTGACAATATTTATATGGGTCTTTATGACCTAGCACAAATCCTAACATCATGGCATTATTTTTTTGGGGGGGGTGGTGGGGGGGGTGGGCATCACTGCTCTCCTGCGGTGGGAGTAGGAGGCCCAGCCCCACTGCTGGAATCGAACCTCCATCCCAGTGGGCCGCAGTCCCGCGTACAACCACTATGCCACAGGGGCTCAGCCCAATCATGGCATTATTAAAGGGGTTTAGTTTAAAACTAAATTGAGCAATTGAGGTGAGCCTTTTTTTTTTCTTTTGGTGGATGACTTGTATCCATTGGCCAAATGCTTTTTGATTTATCTTTTTTTTTTTGGTCCAAGTTACTTAGGAGGGCAAAAGAAATTTCAGGTAATATAGTGTGACATAGTACAAGTTTTATTATCCCATGAAAGTATGCAAGGAGACTGTAGCAGGAACAGCTGGAGAGTTAAGGGGATGGTGGAAAAAAACACATGGAAAACAGCAAGAAAGGTTTTGCTTCATCTTTTGGTATATGAAACAGTACACTAAAATGGAGTTTTGTGAAAAAAAAGTAGCAAATTGGATTGGGGTGGAGGAGAATAAATAGAATTTAGTAGCTTAATTGTATGTGAATGATTAATTTGGGACACAGCTTTGACTACTATTGCCTTATAAGTTAATAACTAGAATCTTGCATTCTGGGACATGAACTGAGAAGTAGATGTAACTGTTGTTCTTAGTCAAGTAAAGTGACCTTGTTTTCTGTCCATCCTTTAATGGTAGATTTGCTATCCTAAAAAGAAAGGACATCCTGAATGGTCCTCCCTCTTCTCTCTGCCCAATATCATGAAATCTGCCATCACAGGGCAAAAACTGAGGGCTTCTCTAGACAGTTTTACAAATTAGCTATACCTGTAAACAATTTTTGAAACTCATTAAAAGAACAAACATTGTTTGAACCCTTTGTTTGAACCATCATCACTGTTCACTGGCAAAGAGTCAATTCAGATTCATAGTAACCCTGTGGAACTGTCCTGTGGAACTTATGAAGTAGACTACCACCTTTTGTCTCAGGAGTGACTGACAGGCTGGAACTTCCAAACTTGTGGTAAGCAACCTAGTGCCGCCGCCACCAAGCTTGTCTTTTATCTCTACATAAACAGATCACTGCCACTGAGGTGATCTGATTTAGCTTTCTTGCAGGACAAGGTAGAAACTACCCTTGTGGGTTTTTAAGACTGTACTCATGAGTACAAAACCTCATCTTTCCCTGGAGGAGTTGATTGCAGATTCCAAACTGCTGACCTTGCAGTGAGCAGTCCAATATGTAACTACTATGCCACCTACTGTGTTACTAAGAATCTGAATCAACTCCATGACAGGTTTTTTTTGGGGGGAAGTGGTAGGGGAGCAGAGAAGGGTTGTAAATTTCTTTTAGAGCATAGTATAAATAGGTTGAAATACTTAAATTAGCATTTATAAAAATTTTATTAACATAATCACTGATGACAAGCTTCTAAATAAACTAGGTTACTATCAATATGTTGACCTAGTTTAATTGATTTGTGTATATTTAAAGAAGAAAATCCTGTCATATCTTAAGTCATTTATTCTTAACCAATATAAATAAAGAAGTATATATAAAAATTAGAATTGACTTGGTTTAATTGACCAAGCCCATTACCCTTCTGAAACAATATAGTTAAAAATCTCTAGAGAAGCTGTGAGTCAGAATTGACTTGATGGCCATGAGTATAGTTTGAGTTTGTTGAGATCCTTTTAATTAGAAATTTGTACTGCTAACCACCAAGACATGATTCTAGCGTGGATTGCACATGGTGGTGTAGCATCTGGTATAAATGCTATCCACAATTTAGCTGTTCTCTTAACTCTGCATTTTGCCTTCTTTATTCCCTCCCCACCATAACAGGCCCATAATACTGTTGACTTTGAAAATTTAGATAGCATATATATCCATATGTAAACCAAGTTTTTCAGCATATTTTTAATGCAGTTTTTGTGGTAAAATTAGGTGTCTCAGCTGATACTCAGGTCACCTTATACTTGAGTATATATGGTAGCTTAAACATTATTTAGTAAAATATAGGCAAAATTCTCATTTAATCCTGAAGCTACTTAAGTATTGTTGCCTTATCAGACCTTGAAGAAGACCCTGTTTTCCATGGTTTATGGAGAATTTAATATTTTGTAATTTCTTTCTAAACAGTATTTGGATAAATACGTGTTTACATATAAGCCTTAAGTGGTTGTAGGCTCAAACCAAATCCAAATCCTTATATGGGAGGTGCTGGGTGGGTTTGAGCTGCCAACCTTACTGTTAAGTAATCTAACCCTTAACCGAGAGTGCCAGAATCTTACTAGTATTACATTATTTTTCTTTTAGTCAACAATTAACATAGAATATATAAATATGGTTGTAGGATACCAGTAGGTTTTTATAACCTAAGTCTATTTACTGCCATCAAGTTTGTTCCTACTCATAAGTAACCCATATAAAGTTTCTTTAGGCTGTAACTCTCTGGGGTTCCGGATAGCATCATTCTCAAGAGGAGCAGATCATCAGTTTAAGTTTAAACTGCCCATTTTGAGATGAGCAGTCCAGCGCTTACCCAGGCCTCCTTCCACCAGGACTCCTTAAAGCATGTAAAGTAGATGTTAAAGGCAGTATTGCAAGAATATGGAAGGTAACTATAAGTATTGCTGAGTCCCCATGTAGTTGTAGGGACTATGATATTAAGCAAACATAATTTGATCAAGCCTCATGGCTATTAACAATAGACACTCTTGCCCTTCAAGGAGTACTAAATTGATCCATAAGTACTAGGCCGAGGGTATGCATATTTAAGAATTCCCCAAACTGAGGAATGCCTGTCTACATTTTTAGGAAACTGAATAGAAACAGTGTTGCAAACAGGTCAGTAACTACTTTGTTGGGAAATTGATGGACTGTGTGTAAATTATAGGGTACACATGTGCATGTATATGCTTTACACTTTTTTTGTTTTCTGACAGCTTTATTGACATTTCATCCACAGGTACAATTCACTAATTCAGTTATATAAGCAAGAATTGTACAATCATCACAATCAGTTCTAGAACATTTTCTTCCTGTACTCATTGTTATATGTATTTTTTTACTTGCGGCAAAATATATACAACCAAATATTCTTCTTCAACCACTTTTACATGTATAATTCAGTACCATTGATTATACTCTTCATGTTGTACAACCATTATTGCCATTCTTTTCCAAATCCACCACCATTCCAAACAAAAAACTTTTCTTGGGCTGAGCCCTGGTGGCGTAGTGGTTGTGCGCAGGACTGCGGCCCACTGGGATGGAGGTTCGATTCTGGCTCCCAGGAGCAAAGGCTGGGCCTCCTACTCCCACCACCTGAGGGCAGTGATGCCTAAAAAAAAAAAAAAATTTTCTTGCTTTACCCATATCAAATTTGTTTTCTTAATTTTTTTAGTTTTTGATACATTCACATATCACATTTCCATAGTTAAATCACTTTTTAAAGAGTTGTATGTAGTTCATCACAAACACTTCCAGTACTCCCTCCACCCTGGCTTTTAATTTTGGTGATATATTCTTGAAGTATAAAGCAATTTATGGAGTATATAAGGACATATGGTATATACTCCTATACACCAATCTGAGTATCAGCTGGGACACTTACTTTTACCACAAAAACTGCATTAAAAATGTGCTGAAAAACTTGGCTTATACTCGATTGTATACTCTAGCTACCCCAAATACCTAGTGTTGAATAAAAGAAGCGACATTAACTGTAAGGTTAAATTAGATCCTCCCACCCCCTTGATGTGTAAAAGTCCAGGGTTGGGATGACAGCTTTATAATAAAGTACCAGGCTTTTAACCTCTTAGTGCTTTGCCTTTCTCAATTTACGATTAACAACTGCGGTCCTGGATTTCTAATTTACCTTCCTGATCACATCAATCTGTATCCTAGTCAACAGGTAAGGAAAAAATTGAACAGATAGGTATGTGTTTTCTCAAAGATCAAAGTTGCATATTTTTTATGTATGGCTTAGTCTCCAAATTTAGCCACGTGGAAGATGTTTTTTGTAATCAACTGTCCAACTTAGACTAATCAGAATTAAAGTTAGTAGAAAGTAGGATTTCTAAAGTTTGAGACTAATGGTAATGTAATCAGAATGCTTTAAATACTTTGAGTGTTTTGATGAGAAAGCCCTCAATTTTTAAATGTTAAAAAGATGCATTATAAGTGATTATAGTTAAACAAAGAAGCACTCTTACTTGTATCTTTTAACAGGCATGTTATGTTACCCAGAGAACTTTCCAAACAAGTACCCAAAACCCATCTAATGTCTGAAGAGGAGTGGAGGAGACTTGGTGTTCAACAAAGTCTAGGCTGGGTACATTACATGATTCATGAGCCAGGTAAGTTTTGCAGTTAAGTGCAGCATAATAATGAAATTAACATAGTAATGGTTAAAAAAATTAAGAGTACTTAAAAGCATTTTGTCATAATTATATGACAATGTTGCCCCCCACCAAAAATAAACCAAAAAGACATGGTTAAGAGGACCAAGTTAGACTTAGTTTGCATGTGCATAGCAGCAAGTCTTACTGAAAAATAAACAACTAAAGTAGGTTTGGCCAATATTTTCTTTGTCTTTAAGATATTAGGTGTCTTTGAGTGTATTCTGACTCATGATGAGTCCATGTGATAGAGTAGACCAAAGGGTTTCTCTATGCTGTAATCTTTTTTTTTTTTTTTTGCCAAGGAGCAAAAGGAGTTTATTTTCTAGCTTAAGTTAAGGCTCACACTACTACCCAGTGCAGCGGTTTACTGGTAGCCTGAGCATAGGCTGTAATCTTTAAGAGCAAATTGATAATGGGTGAGTTCAAACCTGCTTTAAACTTGATAAAAATTTAAAGGAGTGACACTTAGATTTCAATAAATCTGAGTCAGAGGTTAGAGAAGGGTCTCTTACTATATTGAACAGAAAGTGAAAACATGCCAGATTAAGGCTACATTGAACTGCTAGATATAAGGTTGATGGTTCAAACCCACCAGCCATTGTACAGGAGAAAAATAAGGCTTTCTGCACTATAAAGATTTACAGTCTCAGAAACCATATATAGGGTTTCTGTCAGTACAGAATTCACTTGAGGCAGTGAGTTGCTTGTGTTTGGGAACTCTCTTGCTTCCCCAAATTCTTGTTAAAAATTTCATTACCATCTGGATAATATAGTTGTACAAAAAATCTTTCTTTAGAAAAATAGAAACGCAAAACAACAAAGAAAAATAGAAACACAACTTAAAAAAGAAACAATTGTTGATTTCTGAGCGCTATGAAGTAAAACAAAATTTATGGGTGTATAGCCCTCCATGGAAGCTGAAGTTTTAAAAGCATGCAGGTGGTTTTTGATGAACATTAGTATGAAAGTTACTTTTCAGCATAGATAATAGGTAGCTGATTTGATAAAGTTGAATTCTTCCCCTAAAGAACTTTTTTTTTTTTTTTTTTGGGCATCACTGCTCTCCGGCGGTGGGAGTAGGAGGCCCAGCCCCACTGCTGGAATTGAACCTCCGTCCCAGTGGGCTGCAGTCCCGCGCACAACCACTACACCACCGGGGCTCAGCCCCAAGAACTTTCTTTTTAATGACTAGAGTTGAGATTCCAAAGTTATAAGGCAGTGTTTCCCACAGTGAGTAATACTGTTCCCTGGGGACACTAGGATGATCCTGGGAGACTACAAAAGCAGCTACTTAAACTTCATCTTGGCTTATGGGCATGTTTTTAATTTAAGGGTATTTGGTAATTCTTTTTGAAAAAGAGCAGTATACCATATACATTTGGGAATCTTTGGCATAAACTGTACTTCTGGTAGTTTTGACTATTGATTTTCTTTAAAGTGAAACTTAAAACATCTGGATATTCTCATTATTGGGTTTTCTTTTTTACTCTCTTATGGGTTTTATTCTTTTGCTCTTTTATTGGTGACATTGATGTTAGAAGCAAAATTGATTTCAAGTCAGTTTATAGCCATTTATTTTTTTTGGGGGGGGGGCATCACCCCCTCTGATCGTGGGAACCACCCAGCCTTGCTCCTGGAGAGCTGCTGCTGGATTTGAACCACCAAACCAATGGGCCACAGTCCCGCACTTAACCACTACACCACCGGGGCTCAGCCTCATAGCCATTGATTTATTATAGATTCTTTTTACTTTGACTCATTTGAGACTTTGAATTTTTGTTAAATGAAAATTAACCATTTTGTAGTAAAATATGTAACATTTTCTTTCCACAGAACCACATATTCTTCTCTTTAGACGACCGCTTACAAAAGAGCAACAAAAATGAAGATTATACAAGAATTTCCAATTAAATCTTCTTCAAGTTTAATGTTTATGTGTATATATGGTGTAGTATTCAGTGAATACTTTAAAAATGTACAAATCATCTGTCCACACCTGTGCATGAGCTGTATTCTTCACAGCAACAAAGCTCAGTTAAATGTAACTGCAAATAGATTACTATAAGGTGTTTAATACATAATTTCCTTAGTTTTTTTAGTATAAGTAAATTGCCTGTTGGATTTTTACCTTGTTACTTTTGTTTATAATAAAGTTTCTTTGTTTGATTTGTTACATTGAAAGTTAATGACATTTATTTTTTTGGTGACTATTGAGATTATTTACATATTTTTTTTGGTTTTGTACTTTTTAATCTGAGGACGTAAGCTTAAAAATACATAAAATTCTAGGGCTGAGTCCCGGTGGCATAGTGGTTGTGCGCAGGACTGTGACCCACTGGGTTGGAGGTTCAATTCCAGCTCCCAGGAGCAAAGGCTGGGCCTCCTACTCCCAGCACCTGAGGGCAGTGATGCCTTAAAAAAACAAACATAAAATTCTAAATAAATTTAAAATAGGTTGGTATGTGGAAGCAATGCTATTCTCCACAGACTTTCGAGTGGGTCCAATGGCACACATTGAATAATAGCTGACTCATCTAATTATATAAACAGCTGACTCAACCCAGTAAGTTTATTCCTTTATCATCTTAGCCAGATTCATCATGAAAGCTAAGGTTATCTGGGGGAAGTAACCACGGTTACTAGAAGGACCTCAATAATACACTGCATTGCAACATGTATGATGTTTTTTGTAGTAGTTCAATGATTGCCGATAACCATTTCCAGAGAGTTAAGTATTTGGTGTTTTTTCTTTTTTCCTGTACCCAGTTATTGGTTCTCTCACATAGATAATTTGTGTATAGGATCCATCTGGTATTGCTCAGAGCTAGCTCAGTATTTAATGTCTAGGTGAAGGTAAGCTTGCTTATATTTTGACCAGAAGCTGTAGGAATCCATTTAACTTACTTTGAAGAACTATAAGAGCTGATGATATATTTTAAAAACCAACGTGTCAAAAATAAAAAGTGGATTTTATAGTATTCGCTGGTTCTTAGAGAATGAATGGTCTAGTCTTCATTTGAACTGTAGCCAAATAAAAAAAAGCCAGTTTATTAGTCTTAGGAAATCTTTTCCTCATTTTACTAACAAATTAGGCTGTTTCTAATTTTAAAAGTCCAGCATTTTGTAAAGTCCAAATTTATTATAAAATACCAACATCCCACCTTTTTTGGTTTTGTTTTCATGCCATCTTTAAGCCACTAGACTAAGATAAATGCAAATAAAGGCATCTTACCTTGGCTGCAGTGATAGAACAATTTCAAATTAGCATGTTTAGCCACTAAGCATATGACCTCTAGCCTTAATCCTCCTCTAGTCTCTTTAGAAATACTTGCCTTATACTTAGTGGGCTCAATTATAAATTGAAGATGGTGCAGAGCAATAGCCTAGGAAAGGTCAGCCTCAGAGAGGGCGGAAGTAATTCATTAGGAAGTAGTTCTGGTGATGTAATTGAAAAGTCAGAAGTTCAAACCTTCAAGTTTTCCCCAGGAAAATGATGTGCCAGTTTAATTCTGTAAAGAATTACAGCCTCAAAAAGCAGATGTTTGGAGGATGATGATGGCAGCAGGTTTGTATGAGCCCCCCCAATAAAATTTAAAAAAAAAATCCAGATTAAAATCTAGCCAGACTTGGCAAATACTTTTTTACAACCTTGCAAAGGTAATAAACTAGATATTGTGAAAATCCTTTTAAAAAAAAAAAGAAAAAGGAATTACAGTCAAGAAAACCCTTTCGGGCATTCTCTAGGGCTGACAAAACCAAGCTCATCGCACTCTCCTGTTGAGTCAGTACTGACAAACTCAACAAAACACTGCCTGCTCCTGTGCCACCAGCACACTCTAGACTGGACCAAGGAGAATGTGTGCTCCACGTAGGGGACCCGTGACAGATCGCACCTCAATCTGCAGCAAAGCCTAACAACTGTCACTGCTGGAAATATGAGCTCTTTTAGCATATATGGTAAACCTAGTGGCCCACCATTGAACATAATGCCTGTTGCCTGCATTTCCTGCACGTTTTAAATATGGATAATAGAGTTGCTAAATCCAAATCTTACTTGCATGGGAGGGAGCAAACTCCAGTTTGCTCATAGATAATTAGCTCTTATCCCTAGTATTTAAAGCAAATGAGTTCCACCTCCTTAAATCTACCCTGTATGTTCTTGCAAGCCTCTGGGTAAACTTCACCCTCTTCATTTCTGCTTTTCACCATACACGCCACAGTATTTAAGGCATTCTGCCACTGTGTAGGGCAAGTTTGTGATCTGAGCGCACAAAAGTACTTTTACACCTCTTGTAGATGTGATCCAACTCAGCACCCCTACATACAGCAGAACAAAACACCACTGCCCTACTCCACTCCATCACAATTGTTACATTTGAGCCCAGTGTTGGAGCCATCGTGCCAAATGGTCTCCTGGAGCGTCTTTTGTGAGGTTCTGTACAATCAATGTGTTCGAGCTACTGAAAGTAACTTGGCAATTTTGAATTAAATTGCTCTGTGGGTATCACATAGAGGAGGTTGGCAGTTAAAGGCATTTACTTCTGGCTTCATTATAATGAAGATACCATAGCTCTAAAAGCTGGGAGGCTGTCCTCTCAAGTGACGAGTTAAACTATTGCCTGCAGGCCTGGCTTTCCTCACTCCTGTGTTCAACTGCTGTGGACTATACCCACTGCCATTGAGTCAGTCACCATGTCCCTTTACAGCAGGGTGAACTGCGTTACCAAGGGTAACAGCTTTCCAACCCCATCTTTTTCTTTCACGGCGGCTACTGGTTTCCAAAGGTTAACCTTGCTGTTAGCATTCCAATGTCTGCTTATTTTTCTTCATATAAGATGTCAGGGCAGATAGAAGGCTTATTTGAAGTGTGCAGAGGGTCCAAACCTGAAGTGCCGCTAGAATCGTCAATCGATCCGAGGGAGCACTCCCCACAACCTGTCAGGTCGCCACTTCTCCCCCGCCCCTCAGCTCCAACTCAGCTAAACTCATTGGCAACGGTTCGATGCCGCCACGCAGCAATCGCATAGAACTGGCTCTGCGTTTTTGAGACTAACTTTTTAATAGCAGGAACAGAAAGTCTCACGGAGCAGCTGGTGGTTTCTAACTGCTGCCCTTGCAGTCAGCCGCCTGACGAGTAACTACAACGGTTACAAGGCTCCATTCCTTCAAGGCAGTTGACTCAACCGCTCAGAGCCACTCCTCCAGGCCCGACACAGACTTCCGGCTTGATTGGGAGGCTGGCTCTGTCGCGTTTCTGTGACGTACTTCCGCGAATGCTCTACAAAGGCGGAAGAGCAAGAACAAGTAACGCAAAGTATTCTGTGAGCCGTCGTGGTGGCCCTAGCTTCTCCTGGCTGGGCCTCCTCAGTGCCGCCCCCCATGGCGTCGGAGCACCCGCGAGAATCTGAAGGCGAGGTGAGGGCTAACAGCGGCTTGCCGGAGCCCCCTGCGGTGAGCGGAGAGAGGCCCCATGTCCTCACGTTCGCTTCTAGCCCGTGCCTGCCTTAACCGAGGGCGGGCGGCCGCAGGGGCCGGAGCTCCCGAGGCGTCCGGCTGGCGTGAGGTGTGCCGGAGCCGGGCTGCTGAGGGCGTGTTTGTGTGTGTCAGCGGGTCACCCAGCCTCCGGGGTCACCGACGCCCCCCGGCACTTAGAACTAGGCCCCGTGTAATGTCAGACGTGGATGCCTAACTGCCACCCTCCTATCGTTAGGCTTGTGAAAGAGTGCCAGTTCGTCGCACTTTTAGGAAGTGGTGGTTTATTTGAAAACGTAGTTTTTGAAAAGCATTCATGTTTCAATTCTACATTCTCATCGTTACCCTGGATAAAGCCCTGGCGATCAAAAGAAAGTAGTTTTAAACTGTCATTAAAAAACACAATTACCGGCTGAGCCCCGGTGGCGTAGTGGTTGTGCGCGGGACTGCGGCCCACTGAGACGGAGGTTCAATTCCAGCAGTGGAGCTGGGCCTCCTACTTCCACCACCGGAGAGCAGTGATGCCCAAAAACAAAAAACAAAATAAAAAAACAAAACACAAAACCCGGTGGCTGAGCCCTGGTGGCGTAGTGGTTGAGTGCGGGTCTGCGGCCCATTGGCTTGGCGTTCAAATCCAGCAGCTGCCCCCCGGGAGCAAGGGTAGCTCCGACGACCACCAGAGGGCAATAATGCCCAAAAAAGAAAAACAAAGCAACAACAAAAACACAATTACCAACTTCTTGGTACAACTCTCTTAATATATGTAAAATATATGGCACCAGGATAATTTTCGAAGATTATGTGTTTTTGCTTTTCAATCAAACTAGACTTAGTGTCTCCATGAAAATCAAATGTTTTCTATGACTTGAGAAATTTAATGGAGATAAACTTGTGTAATGCCTTTTGCATACTGAAGTTAGTGTTTTAAGGAGTATATTTGATTGCAGCCATTCTACAATGCTCAATTATCCTTATTTCAAAGTTGAGCAAGGTAAAAATAGCATATATCTATGTTGTAGAGTAAGGAAACATTTTCTTTAGTGTACTTTTATTATTAAAACTGAATTGAATTTATTTCCACTTTAATTTGTTGTTTTTAAAAAATTAATGACATTTTGAGGTCTGCTTTTTCTAATAATAAAGCATTGCCGGTTTCTTTGAAAGGTATAATAAGTGTTTGAACACCCGTTGTGGATTAGCATTTCTGGAGCTGTTAGAATTCAGTTCCTCTCTTTGCTTTTTTGTTTGTTTTTGACGCATCTCAGGGTGTATCAAGCTAAATTCCCCCCCTTTTTCCTCAGGGCATCAAGTTATCAGCTGATGTCAAACCATTTGTTCCCAAATTTGCTGGGCTAAGTGTGGTGTGGCCAGAGGCCTCCGAAGCTTGTGTCTTCCCTAGCTGTGCAGCCACATACTATCCATTTGTTCAGGAGCTGCCAGTGACTGAGTATGTATCGTCCTAAATATGCAGTACCTGAGGTACTTTATTTGTTGACTCTTGGTGATTAACAGCCAAATACAAATATGTTGTAACAAATACTTCTGAAAATCTGCAAAGTAGCTAAAGAATGAGCTCCTTAGCCGAGAAGCGCCTAAGCCAGTACCAGTATGAGGCACACAGAACTAAAAACCGCTTTACTTTTTTTCCTCTTAAAATATGAGAACTCAAAAGAATTTGAGACATGGGGTTTATTCTGACCTATTTTCCATATCCATACAGGGAGACCATTCTGACTTCAAAAAGCAGATGGCCACAAGTTCAAGCTCATTGCCATTGATTCCATTTCAACTCATAGTGACTCTCTAGGATAGAATACAACTACCCTTTATGGATTTCTAAGACTGTACATCTTTATGGAAGTAGAAAACTTTAAAAACTCCCCTGGAGTGGCTGATGATTTCAGTAGAAATGCTGACCTTGTGGCCCAATGCATAACCTACAGTGCTACCCTTTTGGCCTGCTAACTGTGGGAGAAAGGCTTCCTATGCCCATAACGAGTTACAGTCTTAGAAATCCACCTGGAAGAAGCACACCAGCCTATATGATGTCGAAGAGTTAAGGTATCAGATATCAAAAGACCCCAAACAAACAACTATATTGATGTGAATGATGGGGGTAGGAGTGAAGACCCAAAGCCCATTTGTAGACAATTGGACATCACCCCACAGAAGGTTAAACCCCACCAGTTAAATCAGGGTGGAGTCTAGCACTTACGAAACACACATTATTATTCTAGTTCCTAAATGCTTCCTCACTTCCACCACCATGTCCCAGCTCTGCTTTACAAATCTGGTTAGACTGGCTTGCACACATTGGTACAGATAAGAGCACTGGACACCTGGAATTCAGGACAGATAAGACTCTCAGGAACACAAGTCAGTAGCAATATCATGAGGGTAGTGGGGGGGCTAGTCGGGGGAGAAAAGGGGAACCCATCACAAGGTTGGATATATAGCCCCCCCCCCCAATGGGATGAATAATAGAAATGTAGATGAAGGGAGACCAATGGACAGTGTAAGACATGAAATAATAACAGTAGTATACTTGATCAAGGATTCACCATGATGGGAGAGTGGGGGAGGGAGGTGGAAAGAAGAGCTGATACCGAGGGCTGAAGTAGAAAGAAAATGTTTTAGAAATGTTGATGGTGTCTATGGCCATACCACCCTGCATGCACCTGTTCTTGTCGGAAATGTTGATGGTATAATACAATTGAATGATGAATTGTTATAAGATTTATAAGAAACCCCCAATAAAATGATTAAAAAAAAAGTTATAGTCTTGGAAATCCAGTTTTACCCTGTCCTATACAGTTGCTATGACTAGGAACCCACTTGATGGCAGCGAGTTTTTTTTCCTAGAAAGGAGCCCAGGTGGCACTATTGGTGTAGTGTTAGATGGCTAACAGCAAGGTCAGTGGAGCAAACTCACTGGTCGCTCCAGTGAAAAAGGTGAGCCATTCTGCTCCCATAAAGATTTACAGCCTCAGGATAACATGATAGAGAGTTAGGGTTAACAAGATCAAGCACAGTTTTGGGAGAGCCTTCAAATGTCTTTGTTTTAAATGTAGTTTAATTAGAAAAAAGGGTTAGCAACTTTATTATAGAGAACTGATGGCAGGATTAATTTTGGGTCAGGATTTTTTTTCACAGTTAATATTCGATTTCCTGTGTAAGAAAAATATATCAAAGGAAGATGCCTTTATTAATTTTTCTTTTTGATGCTTTCATATTAACATTATCTAAGAAGTACAGATTCAGTGTTCATTTATGCATAAAGTTTATATATATTTGTCTCTAGTAGAAAGAAATGGCAAAGGAGCAGCATAATAAGTATACATGAGGGCGGAGCCCTGGTGGCGTAGTGGTTGTGCGCGGGACTGTGGCCCACTGAGACGGAGGTTCAATTCCAGCAGTGGGCCGGGTCTCCTACTCCCACCACCGGAGACAGTGATGCCCCCCTCCCCCCCAAAAATGTATACATGATCTTTATTTTTAAAGCTTAATAATTAAAAGACTTCTGGAAAACAGCTCGGAATTAGAAATTATGGCCTCCTTTTTGTGTAGAGATTTTCCAAATTGATGCTTTATGGCGTTGGATTTTTGAAAGAAATTATGTTTTCTTTTAAATTTTATTTTTTTTCTAAAAATTTATTCTACTAGTAATTGTTTCTGGAAAAATAATTAACCTTTCATTTAGATGTATAGTTTTATTTATATGTTAGCATCTTTGGTGGTTGTGTAAGAGTTCTTACACTTCATACTCATTTGATATGGTTTGAACTTGTTTCCTTTTTCAGTATGTTCCTTAAACAGTAAACTCAAAGATAGTTAACATAACACTCAAATTTTTTTAATCAATTTTGTTAGGTAATTCACATATCATACAACTCAGTAGTTCAATGTTATCAATTCCACAACCAATTTTAGAGCATTTTCTTCTTTCTTGTACCTCATTGTTATTCTCCACTCAACCCATGCCCCAAATCCCCAGTCATACCCACAAGAAACTATTGATCCAGTTACTTTCCAATTTTAGTATATGTGCTGCCGCAGTGAGCACAGTCCGGTTACTTTCTTGATATTCATCTTGGATTTCATATACTGAAAATATAAAAAAAAAACTGCTAACAACAGTAACAAAATAAAGGAGAAAAAAGCCTCGATTGAAAAGAAAGCAGAAAATATTAAAAATTAGAGCAACTTCAAAATGAGTGAAAGGGGAGATCAAATAAGAAGGTGTTGCATTTCAGCGTAACTAAACCTATAATCTTCTTGCCAGTGTGCTTTGCATGATATGATGGCTATCCCTATCCCCTGCTTAATCCATATGTATTTCCCCTTCAGTTTATTATTATTTTTTAAACTGAAACAACTTTTAAATGGATCAAGAGGGCAAATAGGATAATACCTTTTTAGAAAACTAGATGCTTCATAACACCAATTCTTTCTAGTGTTTGGTTGTCCTGCACTGTAGCAAAAGGTTTCTTTAATTAAAAAAAAATAATACATTTTACCTAACTATACCAAAATAGTCTCTACCATGCTCCTTTTTTTTTGATAACAAAGCTCTTCACATCCCTCAGTTGTGGTCAGATGGGTTTCACTGAAGACTTAATCTATGTAGGGACCCTGTAAATGGATTTTGGCCTTCTACTGCCATCTACAGCCCTCTGCAAACGGGGTTTCACAAGTTAAGCTCTGATACTATTCTCTCCTTAAGATTTGGATTATATTATTTACAATCCTTGGGTCACACAGGTTGGTGTGCTTTTTCTAAGTGAACTTAGTTGATGTCTCACCTAGAGGTCTACTTGATTGAAGACAAGCCTCTAAGGCCCCAGACACGATTCTTTCTGCTGGCTGGGCACCATCTAGTTTCTTCACCCTTTGCTAATAGCACCATATCATCAGTGATCTCTTCATGAAGGTCATGTCATAATAACTAGTTGTTTGGGGTCAGGCTCAATCCCAATTCTAAAGATAGAGTCCGGGGGGAGAGGTGGGAGAAAACGGAGGGAGGGAGAAGAGAGAATGAGAATGACAGAATGACATTCTTGTTCGGAATACACAGAGAGGAACCATTGGACTGGCCCTACCACGACATGTGACATCCCCTTACTTAACCAGTGCTATGGGGAGAAAAAACTGTGTGGGAATTGTGCCTAGTCTGACACTCCCCAGACCCCCAAAGGGGCAAAACAGGAAAGGAGTGCAATAGAGCAGCAACGGATGTAAAGCAGCAAAGTCTCCGAGGAGTACTGAGAACAGACTTCTGACTGGGAGTGGGGGTGGGTTGGGGTATTGTTTGGGTAGGGCTTGGCACCTTATCAGACCTGATTGGAAAAC
>PVJH01027246.1:0-28904 GCA_004026705.1 Nesogale talazaci | reverse complement strand
AGTGTTGATAGTGTTTTGGTTCTGAGGGTTAGGGTGGTTAGGGTTAGGGTCATTAGGGTTACTGTGGTTAGGGTAAGGGTGGTTAGTTTTGGTGTTGTTAGGGTTAGGATGGTTAGGTTTAGGTTGGTTCGAGTTAGGGTTGTTAGGGTGGTTAGAGTTAAGTTGGTTAGGGTAGGGGTGGTTAGTTTTAGGGTTGTTAATGTTAGCGATTATATGGTTAAGGTTGTTAGGGTTAGACTTGTTAGGGTTACAGTTTTTGGGGTTAAGATTGTTATGGGTAGGGCTGTAAGGATTAGGGTTGCTACAGGTAGGGCTGTTAGGTGTATCATTGTTAGGGTCAGGGTTGTTAGACTCAGTGTAAGTGGTAGACTTGTTAGGGGTGGGGTTGACAGTGGTAGAGTTGTTAGGGTCAGGGATGTTAGGGTCAGGCTTGTTAGGGTCAGGGTTTTAAGGTTAGTAATATCGTTTCGGTGGTTAGGGTTAAGGTGGTTAGTATTAGAATGGTTAAGGTTACGGTTGTTAGGGTTAGGGAGGATAGGATTATGGAGGTTAGGGTTAGGCTTTTTAGGATTAGAGTGGTCATGGTTGAGATGATCAGGATTAGTGTGGTCAGGGTTAGGGTTTAAGTTGTCACGGTTAGGGTTGATAGGATTCATGATGTTAGGGTTAGAGATGTTAGGTTTAGGGATATTAGGGTTAGGGTTGTTAGAGGTAGGGTTTTTAGGGGTAAAGTTGTTAGGGTTAGAGTTGTCAGGATCAGGGGTGTTAGGGTCAAGATTGATACGGTCAGGGTTATTAGGATCAGGGTTGTGAGTGTTAGGGTCAGGGTTTTTAGGGTATGGGTTGTTATAGGCAGGGTTGTTAGACTTAGGGTTGTTAGATATAGGGATTTTAGGGTCAGGGTTATTAGGCTAGGCTTGCTTGGGGTAGGGATGTTAGGGGTATGGTTTTTAGGGGTAGGGTTGTTAGGTTTAGGGTTCTCAAGGTCAGAGTTGTTATGGTTTGGGCTGTAAGGGTCAGGGTTGTTTGGGTATTGGTTGTTAGGGTCAGGGTTTTAGGGTTAGGGATAGGGTTAGCATGGTTAAGGTTTTGGTGGTTAGCGTTAGGGTGGTTAGGGTTAAGGAGTTTAGGGTCATGGTGATTAGGTTTAGGGTTGTTTGGGTCAGGCTTATTACAGCTAGGGTTGTTAGAGTTATGGCTGTTGGGGTTAGAACTGTTAATGTTAGGGTTGTTAAGGTTAGGGTTGCGAGGGTTACCATTGTTAAGGACAGCATTGTTTTGGTTAGCATTTTAGGCTTAGGGTTCTTAGGGGTAGGGTTGTTAGTAGTATTTTTTTTTTCCAGCATCACCTGGGTTTATTTGTACAAAGCTCAAGAAGACACAGCGCCATGCAGGCACAGCCCAGGGCTCACCCGTCCCTCTGGCCCTCACTCGGAAAACTTTACTTTGTGGGAGTTGGGGCGCCTTTGGGAGCTTTTGCTGGAGTCGGGGCCTTGGCTGAAGCGTCAGCCTTGCTTGGTATCGTGGTCTTGGGCTGGCAGAGCCTCAGGCCCCTGGCAATACGTGCCCGAGCCCGCTTGCCAAGCCTGGGGTGGGCGATGTAGGCCAGTCGGCTGAGCTTGCGGTTGACGCCCAGCGGGGTCCTCTTGACCTTGACCTCATTGGGCTTCTTCACAAGCTCCTTGATGGCCTTGGCATGGGCAGCTGCGGTCTTGGCGTTGTTGGCCTGCATTTCCTTCAGGCCCTTCTCGTTGTGCTTCTTAGTGAAGCGCATGTTCCTCAGGAACTTGGGGTCCACCCCCTTAAGAGACTCATATCGTTGTGATCGGGGTTTCTCGATGTCGTTTCTGTGTCATTTCCGGGACTGGTTGTGCGTGGTGTGGTTCTTGGACTTGGCCATGTCTGCACCGGCGCCTGCTGCTCCTGGAGCGCCAGGGGCCGGAAGAGCAAGAGTAATGTTTTTAAGGTCCGGGTTGTTAGGGTCAGGTTTGTTAGGGTAAAGGTAGTTTGTTGTAGACTTGTTAGGGGTAGGGTTTACAGTGCTAGGGTTGTTAGGGGTCGGTTTGTTAGAGTCAGGAATGTTAGTGTCAGACTCTTAGGCTCAGGGTTGTTTGGGTCACTGTTGTTAGGGTCAGGGTTGTTAGGGTTAGGGATAGGGTTAGGCTAGTTAGGGTTAAGCTGTTTAGGGTTAGACTCACTAGGAATAGGATGGTTAGAGTTAAGATGGTCAGAATTAGTGTGGTTAGGGTTAGGGTGGTTAGGGTTAGGGTTAAGGTTTTGTTGTTGTTGTTGTTTTTTCCGATTCTTTTTTTTGGGGGGGGGGCATCACTGCCCTCTGGTGGAAGTGGGAGGTCCAGCCTTGCTCCTGGAGAGCTGCTGCTGGATTGGAACCGCCAAGGCAGTGGGCCACAGTCCTGCACACAACCACTGCACCACCGGGGCTCAGGCCTAGGGTTAAGGTTTTTGTGGTTAGGTTGCTAGGGTTAGAGTTGTTTGGGTTAGAGATGTTAGGCTTAGGATTGTTAGAGGTAGGGTTTATAGGGTCAGGGTTGTTACAGGTAGAGTTGTTAGGGTCAGGGTTGTGAAGGTCAGGATAGGGTCAGAGTTGATCGGGTCTTGGTTGTTAGGGGTAGGGTTGTTAGGGTCAGGGTCATTAGGTTCAGGGTTGTTAGGGCTAGGGTTAGGGTTATGAGACTTAGGGTTTTTAGTTGTAGGGCTGTTAGGGGTAGGGTTGTTAGGAGTAGAGTTGTTAGGGATGGTGTAGTTAGGGGTAGGATTATGGTTAGGGTGGTTAGGGTGAGAGTTGCTAGGGTTAAGGTGGTTAGGGTCAGTGTTGTTAATGTTGGGGATCTTACAGTTAGAATTGTTAGGTTTACAGTTGTTAGGGTTAGAGTTGTTAGGGTTAGGGTGGTTATAGTTAGGGTTGTTAGACTTATGGTTGTTAGAGGTAGGGTTGTTAGGATCAGGGTTGTTAGAGACAGGTTTGTTCAGGACTGGGTTTTTAGGGTTAGGGTTGTGAGGATCAGGGTTGTTCAGAGTAGGGTTGTTAGGGGTAGCCTTGTTAGACTCAGGGTTGGTAGGGTAAGGATTGTTAGGGTCAGGGTTGTCATGGTCAGGGCTTTTTGGGTCAGAGTTTTTTAGGGTTAGGCTTGTTAGGGGGAGGTTTGTTAGGAGTAGGGTTGTTAGGGTCAGGGCTGTTAGGTTCACTATTGTTAGGATCAGGGTTGATAAACTCGGGGTTGTTAGGGTCAGAGTAGTTAGTGGTAGACTTGTAAGGTGTAGGGTTCACAGTGGTAGGGTTGTTCGGCCTAGGGTTGTTACAGGTAGGGTTGTTAGGTTCAGGGTTGTTAGGATTATAGTTGTTATGGTTAGGGTGGTTAGGCTTAGGGTTATATGGCTTAGGGTTGATAGAGTTAGGCTTGTTTGGGTTACAGTTTTTAAGGTTAGAGTTGTTAGGGGTAGATTTCTTAGGGGTAGGGTTTTGGGGGTCAGAGTTGGTAGGGTCAGGGTGTAATGGTCAATAGTGATAGGTTCAGGGTAGTTATGGGCAGGGCTGTTAGAGGTAGGGTTGTTAGGGGTATGGTTGTAAGACTTAGGCTTGTTAGGGGTAGGGTTTCTAGGGTTGGTTTGTTAGGGTCAGGTTTGATAGGGTAAAGGCTGTTAGGATCAGGGTTGTTAGGGTCAGTGTAGTTAGTGGTAGACTTGTTTGGTGTAGAGTTGACAGGGGTAGGGTTGTCAGACTTAGGCTTGTTAGGGGTTGGGTTGTTAGGGTCAGGGATGTTAGGCTCAGAGCTGTTAGGCTCAGGGTTGTTAGGGCGAGGTTTGTTAGGGTCAGGGTTTTAGGGTTAGTGTTGTTAGGGTCAGTGATGTTAAGTTAGGGTTAGGGTTGTTAGCATTAGCATAAGGATTAGGGTGGTTAGGGTTAGGGTGGTTAGGGTTAGGGTCATTAGGGATCAGGTTGTTATGGTTAGGGTTGTTAGGATTTTTAGGGTTAGGGTTTTGTGGTTAGGGTTTTTAACATTAGGATTGTTAGGTTTAGGGATAATGTTAAGGTGCTTAGAGTGAGCATGGTAAGAGTTAGTGTTGTTAGGGCTAGGGTTGTTAGGGGTAAGATTGTTAGAGTGTGGGTTCTTAGGCTTAGGCTTGTTAGGGTTAGGGTTTTTAGGGTTAGAGATGTTAGGGTTAGGATTCCTATGAGTAGGATTGTTAGGGGTACGGTAGTTAGGGGTAGGGTTATGTTTAGGGTGCTTAGGGCTAGGGTTGTTAGCATAAGCATTGTTAGGTTTAGGGTGCTTAGTGTTAGGATGGTGTAACAGTCATGTGCTTATGTTAATTTTATGATTGAATTGTAGGGGTGGAGTCTGGCCTGTTAATCTGGAGATAGCCATTGAGTAGCTGATGAGGCCTCTATGTGGACATGGCTTTCACCTGAGACTCTTGGGAAATCTCGTGATATTTCCCTTGAGAAGATGAGAAGCTGTCTTCCCCAGTTGTTGGGAGTTAGTTTCAGAGATGATTAACGACAGGCAACACAGAATGGAGGTGTCTGGGAGGCTGGAGTAGCCGGTAGAGAGACCACACGGCTTTGCCCTGATGGAGCCGGACCTCTGAGGCTGAGGCAGCCACATGGAGGCCTCTGCCAGCGATGAGTTGCTTCTGCCACCATGGGATGCTGTTGATGGACCCTGAGCCCTGGAAGCGAGGAGCCATGGGGAGACCCCTGTCGGTGCCAGGACTCTGTACCCACTGACCTGTGACTTCGTGAGTCGGAAGGAGACTTATAGACTAATTTCGGGCATGTTTTCTCAATGTCCTGTTCCTCTTGAATATAAACCCATTCTTTATATCCATATGCGTGTCCTTGAATTTGTTCCTCTAATCTATCTGGACTAACACAGATGGTTAGGGTTAGGGAGGTTAGAGTGGTTAGGTTTAGGGTGGTTAAGGTTATCAATTTTACAATTAAATTTGTTAGGGTGACGGTTGTTAGGGTTAAAATTGTTAGGTTTAGGGTTGGTGGAGTTAGGGTTGTTAGGGTTAGGGCTACAAGGATTAGGGTTGTTAGAGGTAGGAATGTTAGAGGGAGGGTTGTTAGCGTCAGGGTTCTTCGGGTCATGGTTTTTAGGGTAAGTGTTGTGAGAGTCAGGGTTGTTCGGGTCTGGGATGTTAGCGTCATGGTTGTTAGGGGCAGGGTTGTTACAGTTTGGGACAAGCTTAGGGTGGTTAGGGTTAGGCTGGTTAGGGTTAGACTTATTAGAATGAGGGTGGTTAGGGTTAAGGTGGTCAGGATTAATGTGGTAGGGTTAGGGTTATTAGGGTTAGGGTTGTTCGGGTTCAGGTTGTTACAGTCAGGGTTGTCAGGGTATCAGAAGAAGCATATGTCACGGGTTCAATAGGCAGTTGTACAGTGATAATTATTATTTATTATAATAAGGCTATAGAGAGCATGAGAGGGAAATCATAAGAGTCAGACACATTTCATGTTAGGGTAGCATGCTCACATCTGCCCTGCTTGGTGGTCCATGTGGAGAGAGAGTAGTGGGAGGGATTACATGATGAGGGAGAGGAGCTGATAACATCCGGTGCCCAGGGGCAGGAGAGGCAGGAGCATAGCAGGAGAACGAATATTAATTTTCCCCATTTAAATAACCTTATAGGGGACATATGGGCTCTATCGTCACTGGTCAGGACCGGTAGCAAGACCGGTAGCAAGGTTGTCATAAGGGCTATCTGGTGACAAAGGCTTAGGGATGCCTACGTGACTAAGGTGAGAAGGATGTAATAAGGGAAGACCTCAGATTCCTGGGGGTAGATAAACAGGTCTGTCTTGTTAGGAGTCATTGATAATGGCTCCTGAATCCAGTCCACAGGCCTCCAGGGAAGTGAACCATCGCTCTAAGAGCAGGGGAGTCAGCTCTCTCATGAGTGACGCAAAGGTCTCAGATAACTGGGTGCTTCAGGGGGAATAGCTAACTTAGCTTCAAGTGCTGGTAAATAGGTTGCTTAATATTTTGAAGTATGTAATTGTAGAAAAGTCCTGTCTTCATCCCACATCAGGGTTCGTGTTTTAGAATTATTAGGATTAGGGTTGTTAAAGTTAGAGTTGTTAGGGTTAGGAATGTTAGGGTTAGGGTTGTTAGAGGTAGGGTTTTTAGTGTTAGGGTTCTTAGGGGTATAGTTGTTAGGGTCAGGGTTGTTAGGGTCAGGGATTTTTAGGGTCAGGGTTGTTAGGGCTAGGATTGCTAGGGGTACGGTTGTTTGGGCTAGAGTTTTTAGGGTTAGGGTTCTTGTGGTAGGGTTGTTAGGGTTAGGGTTAGTATTACGGTGGTTAGGGTTAGGATGAGTAGGATTAGAGTGGTTAGGGTTTTTGTTGTTAAGATCAGGGTTGTTAGGAGTAGCGTTGTTAGAGTGTGGTTTGTTAGAGTTAGGCTTGTTAGGGTTAGGGTGGTTAGGGTTATGGTGTTTAGGAATAAGGTGGTAAGAGTTAAGGTGGTCAGGGTTAGGGTGGTAACGATTAAGCTGTTTAGGGTTACACAATGGCTAGTATTTGGGATAGGGTTAGGGTTAGAGTTAGGGTGGTAAGGTTTAGGGTTGTTAAGGTTTGGGTGTTTAGGGTTAGGGTGGTTAGAGAAAGGGTGTTTAGGGTTTGGGTGGTTAGTGTTATGGTTAGGGTTAGGGTTAGTGTTAGGTTGGTAAATGTTAAGCTGGTGAGGGTTAGTGCATTTAGGAAGAGTGAGGTTCTGGTTCTGGTGGTTAGGTTTAGGATTATTAGCTTTAGGGTGGTTAGGTTTATCGTGGTTAGTGTAGGATGGTTAGGGTTAAGTTAGGTTGAGGGTGGATTGGTTTAGGGTTAGGGTGGTTATGGTTGGGGTGTTAGGTTACAGTGGTTAAGATTAGGTTGGTTAGGGTAAGGGTGGTTAGGTTAAGGGTAGTTAATATTAGGGTGGTTAAGATAAGCATGGTTAGGCATACGGTTTGGCTTGATAGGGTTATGGTGGTTAGGGTTAGCATGGTTTGGGTCGATTTGGTTTGGAATTGGGAGGTTAGAGTTAAGGATTTTATGGTGAGTGAAGTTAGGGTTAGGATGGTTAGGGTAAAGATGGTTAGGGTAAGGGTGGTTGACATTAATACAGTTAGGCTTAGATTGCTTTGGCTTGGGGTGGTTAGGGTTAGGGTGTTTAGGGTTAAGGTGGTTAATGTTAGGGTTAGTATTAGGGTGGTTAGGGTTAGGGTCATCCGGGTTAGGATAGTTAGGGATAGGGTGGCTAGTTATAAGGTGCTTAAAATTAGGGTGGTTAGGTTTAGGGTGGTTAAAATTACATGTTTAGGGCAAGAGTTATGGTGGTTAGGGTTAGGGTTATGGTGGTTAGAATTAGGGTATTTAGGGTAAGGGTGGTTAGGTTTAGAGTTGTTAGGGTTACAGTGCTTAGGGTTAGTGTGCTTAGGCTTAGAATGTTTACAGATATGTTGGTTAGTGTTAGGGTTAGGGTGGTTAGTGTAGGGTGGTTATGGTTGGGGTGGATGAGCTTAGGGTGTTTACGGTTAAGGTGATTAGGTTAGTGTGCTTAGTGTTCGGGTGGTTAGGGTTAGGGTGGTTAGGATTACAGTGGATAGGATTAGAGTGTTTAGGTTAATTGGTTAGGTTTAGTGTCATTAGGGTTAGGGTTGTTAGTGTAACAGTGATTAGGCTTAGGGTGGTTAGAGTGAGGATGCTTATGGCTAGGGTTAGCGTGGTTAGGGTTATATTTAGGGTAGAGTTAGTGTGCTTAGGGCAACGCTGGTTAGGTTAGGGTTGTTAGGATTAGGGTGGTTAGTGTTAAGGTGATTAGGGTTAGCGTGGTTATGCTTAGGGTGTTTAGGGTTACAGTGGTTAGGTTTAAGGTGGTTAGGGTTAGGGTTAGTGTGTTTATGGTTAGGGTTGTTAGGTTAGGGTGATTAGGGTAAGAGTGGTTAGGTTTAGGGTAACAGTGGTCAGCTTAGCATGGTGTGGTTTAAGGTGTTTAGGGTTAGGTTCCTTAAGTGTTAGGGTGGTTAGTTTTGGGGCAGTTAGGTTTAGGGCTGTTAGGGTTAGCCGGATTAGGGTGGTTAGGGTTAGGATGGTTAGTGTTAGGGTGGTTAGGGTTAGGAAGGTTAGAGATAGGGTGATTAGAGAGAGTGATTATGGTTAGTGTGTTTAGGGTTAGGGTTAGAGTTTGGGCTAGGGTTAGGCCGGTTAAGGTTAGGTTTAGGCATTGGGTTATGGTGGTTAGACTTATGGTGTTTAGGGTTATGGTGGTTAGGGTCGGGGTGGTTAAGGTTAGGCTTGGGTGGTGGTGGTTATAATTAAGGTAGAGTTATTGTGCTTAGGGTTATGGTGATTAAGATTAGAGTCATTAGGGTTAATGTGGGTGGGGTGGTTAGGGTTAGGATGCTTAGGGTTAGGGTGGTTAGGGTAAGGGTGGTTAGGCTTAGTGTTAGGATGGCTAGGGTTAAGTTTAGTCTTAGGGTTTTTAATGTAAGAGTGGTTAGTTTTATGAGGGTTAGGGTTAGCATTGTTAGGGTTAGGGTGGTTAGGGTTAGGGTGGCTATGGTTATTGTGGTTAGGGTGGTTAGAGTTAGGGTAGTAGGGTTAGGGGGATTAGTATTAGGATGGTTAGGGTTAGAGTGAGGATTAGGGTTCTGAAAGCACCATTGTCCAGAAACTTGTTAAACTCCAAGAGACAAGTCTGTGGTGAAACACGTGAACCTATATGACAACAATATTCATGAAAATAAAACTCGAGTGAGGGATGTTGATTTGCCAAAAACGAGCCTGTTGGAGGCACCAGTGAACTCAGAAACTGCAAGCTACAGAGCTGAGTTTCCTCCAGGGGATAGCTAGAAGACCACTGATTGAGACATAGAAGGAAAGTGCAGCAAATTCATTGTTCACTTTCCTCCAAAAATTTCTATGATCCTAGGGTAGTTTGGTCTGGAAACCTGAAATGTCCACGATAGAGAGTGAGCCTGCAAGTATCCCTGTTTTTCTTAAAGTCAGGAATATAAATATGAAACTCAGTAGCATGGAAGTTCTTGATCAGAATCTTGTTAAACTCAGAGAGGCAACTCTGTGGTGATACACGTGAACCTCCATGACAACCATGCTCAAGAAAATGAACCTTTAGGGAGCAATGTTGATTTGCAAGAAATGAGCATGCAGAAGTCACCAGTGAACTGAGAAAGAGTAAGCTATTGAAGCTGAGTTTCCTAGAGCTGCTAACTAGAAGAATCCAGTTTGAGTAATGTAAGGAAAGTTCCCCCAAACTCACTGTCGATTTGTTGCCAAAAATAATGACCCTAGAGTAGTTTGATCTGTAAACCTGGAATTTGCACGATGAAGAGTGAGCCTGCATATTTCCTGGTTTTCCTTAAACTCACCATCTGCAGAACTTAAAGTGTAACTAAGAATATTAAAGTGTCCCACTTTGGGGGGCACAGTCCCGATTTTAAACTATTTTTCTTGTGTCCTGCAGCAGTTTAAAAAAGTCCCGTTTTTTTTGGAAAGAATGCATGACAAGCTAGAGAACAGCAGGAGAATGGGAAGGGAATATACCTCCTCTACCTCCCACTCCCCCGGGTCAATAGTGTCCTGCTTTATCAATGTTGAAATCTGGTCACTTCAGGTTAGGGTGATTAGGGTAAGTGTGGTTAGGGTAAGGGCTGTTACGGTTATGGTGCTTCGGGATAGGGTCGTTAATGTTAGGGTTAGGGCCGTTAGGTTCAGCGTGGTTAGGATTACGGTGGTTGAGCTTAACGTGGTTAGGCTTAGGATGATTAGGATTAAAGTGGTTAGGGTTAGGGTGGTTAGAGATAGGGTGATTAGAGTTAGGGTTGTTGGGTTAAGGTGGTTAGTGTTAGGTTGTTTAGGGTTAGGGGCATTAGGGTTAGGATTGGGGTTAGGGTGGTTAGGGGTAGGGTTAGGCTTCGGGTTATGGTGGTTAAATTTACAGTGGTTAGGGTTAGGGTGAGAGTGGTTAGGTTAGGGTTAGGGTGGTTATGGTTATAATTGGGATAGAGTTTGTGTGCTTAGGGTTACAGTGGTTAGGGTGATTAGGGTTAGGATGATTAGGGTTAGGGTGGTTAGCATTAGGTTTAGTGTAGAATTAGTGTGGTTAGGGTTAGGGTGGTCAGGGTGAGGATGGTTAGGGTTTGGGTGGTTAGTGTAAGGGTGGTTAGGGTTTGGGTGGTTAGGGTTGGATGATTAGGGAGAGGGTGGTTAAGGTTAGGGCTAGGGTGATTATGGTTAGAGTTATGACAGAGTTGGTGTGGTTAGTGTTATGGTGGTTAGGGTTAAAGTGGTTAGGTTAGGGTGCTTAGGTTTAGGCTATGGTGGTTAGTGTTATGATAATTAGGATTAGGGAATTTATGGTTACAATGCTTAGAGTAAGGGTGGTTAGGGATAGGGTGGTTAGTGATAGGGTGGTTAGTGTTAGTGTGGTTAGGGTTTGGGTGGATGGGTTAGGATTTTTAGGGCTTGGGTGATTCAAAATAGGTTGGTTAGTGAAAGGTTGTTTAGGGTTAGTGTAGTTAGGGTTAGGATTAGGATTGAGGAAACACCATTGAACAGAGGCTTGTTAAACTCCAAGAGACAAGTCTGTGGTAAAGCAAGTGAATTTCCATGACAATAATATTCATGAAAATGAAGCTGTAGTGAGGGATGTTGATCTTTGCACAATCAGCCTGCAGGAGTTACCAGTGAACTGAGAAAGCGCAAATTACAGAAGCTGAGTTCCCTGGAGCTGCTAACTAGAAGAGTCTTGATTCGGTAATGTAAGGAAAGCTCACCAACACACTGTTGATTTGCCAAAAATAACAGCAACCCTAGAGCAATTTGATATGTAAACCCAGAATTTCTGAGGTAAAGAGTGAGCTTGCACGTTACCTGATTTTCCTTAAACTCGCCAACTGCAGACCTTAAAGCGTAGTTAAGAATATTAAAGTGCTGGAAGCACCATTGAACACAGACTTGTTAATCTCATGGCTGGTTAATTTCCAAGAGAGAGTCAGGCTGCAAATATCACAGTTTTCTTAAACTCACCAATATGCATAATTTAAATTATAACTAAAAAAAATTTAAAGTGCTGGGAGCACCATTGAGGCAGAGGTTCGTGGTGAAACAGGTGAACTTCCATGACAACAACTTTCATGAAAGTAAAGAATCTGTAGGGTGCTATGTTGAGCTGCTGGCAAAAAGCATCCTAAAGGCACCCCTGCACTGAGAAAGACTTGAATTCCCTGCCGGCATTAACTAGAAGAGCCCTGATTGAGAAATGGAAGGGAACTCCGTCAAATTGCCTGTTGACTTGTCACCAAAAATATCAACGGCCTTTGCTTGATAATCCCTGAATTCCACGATAGTGAATGAGCCTGCACGTTTCGCTGTTTTCCTGAAACCCATGAATCTCCAGAACTTAAAGTGAAACTAGGAGACGTGAAAGTGCTGGAAGCACCATCGAACAGAAGCTCGCTAATCTCAGAGAAGCAACTCTGTGGTGAAACACGTGAACCTCCACGACACCAGTATTCATGAAAATGAACGTGCAGGAAGCAAAGTTTGTCTGAGAGAAATGAGTCTGCCGGAAGCACCCGTTAACTAAGAAATGGTAAGCTACCAAAGTGGAGTGTCCTGAAGGTGCTACCTGGACGTGTCCTGATTGAGAAATGTAAGAGAAGTTCACCAAATTGATGGTTAATTTCCCACAGACAATATCAATACCTGAAGAGTAATTTGCTCTGTAACCCCTGAATTTCCAGTAATAGATCGAGGCTTCACGTTTCCCAGTTTTCCTTAAACTCATGAATTTCCAGAAATGAAAGTGAAGCAAGGGGAAATGAAAGTGCTGGGGGTTGAGTTAGGATTAAGGTTTGGGTAAGAATTAGGGTTAGGATGGTTAGCATTAGGGTGGTCAGGGTTAGGCTGGTCAGGGTTAGGGTGGTTTGGCTTAGGGTGTTTGATGTCAGGGTGGTTAGGGTGAGGGTTGTTAGGATTAGGGTGATTAGGAGTACGGTGGCTAAGGTTAGTGTGGTTAGGGTTAGGGTGGTTATGCTTAGGATTATGGTGGTTAGGTTTGGGTTAGGTTAGGTTAGGGTTAGGGTTAGAATCGGTGGGGTAGGCCTGTTAGGGTTAATATTGTTAGCTTTAGGGTTGTTAGAGGTAGGGTCTTTAGGATCAGGGTTTTAGGGGTAGTGTTTTTTGGGGTAGGGTTGACAGTGGTAGGGTTGTTAGGCTAGGGTTGTTAGGGTGAGGGTTGTTAGATTTAGGGATATTAGGCTTAGGGTCATAGGGGTAGCATTGTTTGAGATAGAGTTGTTAAGAGTAGGGGTGTTCGGGTCAGGGTTGTTAGGGTCGGGTTTGTTAGGGGTAGGTTTTCTAGGGGTATAATTGTTAGGTTAGGTTTGTTTGGGATTGTGTTTTTAGGGATAGGGTTCTAGGGTCAGTGTTGTTAGAATCAGGGTTTTAGGGTCAGGGTTGGTAGGGTCAGAGTTATTTGGGTCAGGGTTGTTTCAGATAGTCTTGCTAGCGGTAGGGTTGTTAGGGATAGGGTTTTTAGGGTTAGAGTTGTTCGGGGTATTGTTGTTAGGGTCAGGGTGGCTAGCATCATGTTTGTTAGGGTCAGCGCTGTTAGGGTTATAGGGTTGTGATGGATAGTGTTGTTAGGGTCAGGGTTGTTATTGGTAGGGTTGTTAGAGTCAGGTTTGTTAGGTTCAGTGTTTCTAGTGTCAGACTTGTTAGGGTTGTGAGGGTGAGGGATAGGGTTAGGGTGGTGAGGGTTAGGGTGGTTAGGGTTAGGGTTGTTATGTTTAGGGTTGATAAGGTTAGGGTTTCTAGGGTTATGGCGGTTCAAGTTAGAGTTGTTAGAATTAGGGATGTAAGAGGTAGGGTTATTTGGGGTTGTGGGGTAGGGTTTTTAGGCTTAGGGTTGGTAAGCATAGAGTTGTTAGGGCTAGAGTTGTTGGGTCGGGTTGTTAGATCAGGTTGTTAGAGTCAGGATTGTTAGGGTCAGGTTTGTTAGAGATGTTAGGGATGTTAGGGTTAGGGATAGGGTTAGAGTGGTTAGGGTTAGGTGGTTAGGCTTAGGATGGTTAGGATTAGGTTGAATAGGGTTAGGATGGTTAGGATACAGATTGTTAGCATCAGAGTTTTAGAGTCAGGGTTCTTATACTTAATGGATAATATATGGATAATATAGGCTGGTTAGGGTTTGGGTCATTAGAGGTAGGTTTGTTGGGTAGGGTTGTTAAGGTCAGGGTTGTTATTAGAGTCAGCATTGTTAGGGTCAGTGGTGTTGGGGTTAGTGTTGTTATTGTCAGGGTTGTTAGGGTCACGATTGTTAGGGTTAGGGATAGCATTAGTGTGATTAGCTTTAGACTGGTTGTGGTTAGGGTGGTTATAGTTAGGGTAATTAGGGCTAGGGTTATTACAGTTAGGGTTGTTATGGTTAGGGTTGATAGGGAAAGGGTTGTTCGGGTTACAGTTATTAGGGTGAGGGTTCTTAGGCTTTGGGTTGTTAGGGTTAGGTTTGCTTGGGGTAGGGTTGTTGGGGTAGGGTTCTTAAAGCCAGTGTTGTTAGGGTCTGATTGTTAGATTTAGGGATCTGTTTAGGATGGTTAGGGCTAGGATTGCTAGGGTATGTGTTGTTGGATCAGAGGTGTTTCATTTAAGAATTGTGTTAGGGCAGAAAGGTTAATCTGGTTAGGGTTAGGGTGGTTAGGATTATGGTGGTTAGGGTTAGGATGTTTAGGTTTGGGTTGTTGGGTTTAGAGTTGTTATGGGTAGGGAAGTTAGGCCTAAGGCGGTAAGGGGTAGAGTTGTTAAGACTAGGGTTGTTATGTTCAGGCTGGTTACGGTCAGGTTTGTTAGTGTAAGGGTTGTTAGGGTCAGGGCTGTTAGGCTTAGGCTTGCTAAAGTTATGGTTGTTAGGGTTAAGGTTGTTAGGTTTAGTTTTGTTAGGGGTAGTGTTGTTAGGTGTTGAACTATAAGGCGTAGGGTTGTTATGGATAGGGTTGTGTGGGTGAGGGCGTTTAGGGTCAGTGTTGTTAGGGTCTGAGTTTTTAGGGGAAGGGTTGTTAGGTGTTGAACTGTAAGGCGTAGGGTTGTTAGGATCAGCATTATTATGGTCAGGGTTATTAAGTGTAGGGCCGTCAGGTTTGGCTTGTTAGGGTTGGGATTTCAGGGGTAGCGTTGTTCAGGGTAGGATTGTCAGGGTCAGGGTTGCTAGGGTCAGGGTTGTTACAGTTAGTGTGGATAGGATTAGCTTGGTTAGGGTTAAGGTGGTTAGGCTTAGGGTTGTTAGGGTCAGAGATGCTAGAGTCTGGTTTGTTAGGATCAGGGTCATTAGGGTTAGGGAGGTTAGAGGCTAGGGTGGTGAGGGCTAGGGTGGTGAGGGTTAGGATGGTGAGGATTAGGATGATTAGGGTTAGCATGGTTAGGCTTATGGAGATTAGAGTTAGGGAGGTTAGGGTTAGGGTTGTTAGATTTTGGGTTTTTAGAGTTAGTGTTCTGAGGGTCAGGGTTGTGAGGGTCATGGTTGTTAGTTTTAAGGGTCAGGGTTGTTAGACAAGCTTTTTAGGGGTAGGGCTGTTAGGGGTAGAGTTGTTAAGGGTAGGGTTGTTAGTGTCAGAGTTTATAGGGTCAGGGTTGTTAGGTGATGGTGGTTAGGTTCAGCATTGTTACAGTTAGGGATGCGGTTAGGGTCAATATGGTTAGGCTGTTTTGGGTTAGGATGGTTAGGATTAGGGTTGTTAAGCTTAGGGGGTTTTTGGGAGGGGCATGACTGTCCTCTGGTGGTTGTGGAAGCTACCCAGTACTGCTCCTGAGAGCCACCGCTGGATTTGAACCTCAAGGCTTGCGGGCCGTAGTCCCACACTCAACCACTTACGCCACTGGGGCTCAGCCCAAGGTTAGGGTTTTTAAGGGGAGAGTTTTTAGGCTTAGGGTTGTTAAGGTTAGGTAGGGGTATTAGGGGTTGTTTTGTTAGGGTCAGGGTTGTGAGGGATTGTTGTTAGGGTCTGGGTTGCTAGGGGCAGGGTTGTTAGATTCAGGGTTGTTAGGTTTAGCAATAGGGTTAGAATGGTTAGGGTTAGCATGGTTAGGTTTAGAGTGGTTGGCATTAGGATGATTAGGGTAAGGGAAGTTAGGGTTAGTGGGTTATGGTTAGAGTTGTTACAGTTAGGGTTGTTAGGGTTAGGTTTTTTAGTATTAGGATTGTTCAGATCAGGGTTTTTAGGGTTAGGGTTGTTAGGGTTAGACTTGTTAGGGTTAGTATTGTTAATGGTAGGGTTGTTCAGATCAGGGTTGTTAGGGTTAAGGTTGTTATGGGTAGGGTTGTTAGGTATAGGGTTGTTAGGGGCAGGGATAGGGTTCGGGTGGTTACGGTTTGCATAGTTAGGTTTAGTGTGTTAAGATGAGGATTGTTAGGTTGAGGGAGGTTAGGGTTAGTGTGGATTTGGTTAGGGTGGTCAAGGTTATGCTTGTTTAGCATTCTGTTTGTTATGTTTAGGATTGTTAGGCTTGGGGTTGTTAGGGTTACACTTCTTAGTGTTAGGGTTTTTAGGGTTATAGTTGTTAGGGTTAGGATTGTTAGGGATAAGGTTGTTAAGGGTAGGGTTCTTAGGGGTAGGATTGTTAGGATTAGCATTGTGAGGTTTAGGGTTGTAAGTGCTAGCATGTTAGAGTTAGGGTTGTTAGGGTTAGGCTTATTAGGGTTAGGGATAGGGTTAAGTTGGTTAGGGTTAGTGCAGTTGGGGCTAGGATCATTAGGCTAAAGGTAGTTAGGTTTAATGTGGTATGGTTAGGGTGGTTAGGATTAGGGTTGTTAGGGTCAGTGTTGTTACAGTTAGTGTTGTTAGGCTTAGGGTTGTTAGTGTTAGGCTTCTTAGTGCTAGGGCAGTTAGGGTTAGGATTTTTAGGGTTAGATTTGTTAGGGTTAGGGTTGTTAGGCTTAGGGGTGTTAAAGGTTGGGTTGTTGGGGTAGGGACATTAGCAGTAGCATTGTTAGGGTAGTGTTGCTCAGAGCAGGCTTATTTGAGTCAGTGTTTTTAGGGTCTGAGTTGTTAGTCCTGGTTGTTAGGTTCAGGTCTGTTAGGATTAGGATTAGGGTTGTTACTGTCAGCATTGTTAAGGTCAGGTTTGTTAGGGTTAGGGATTGCTTACAGTGGTTAGCTTTAGAATGGTTAGGGATTTTTTTTTTAATTTATTTTTTTTAGGCATCACTGCCCTGGTGGTGGGTAGGAGGCCCAGCCTTTGCTCCTGTGAGCTGGAATCGAACCTCCATCCCAGTGGGCCGCAGTCCCGCGCACAACCACTACGCCACCGGGGCTCAGCCCATGGTTAGGGATTTTTAAATTCAAGGTGGTTAGGGTTAGGAAAGTTAGGGTACTGCTGTGAGAGTTAGCGTTGTTAGGGTTAGGGTTGTTAGGGGTAGGGTTGTTAGGCTTTGGTTGTTACGGTTAAGGTTGTTAGGGGTAGGGTTGTTGGGGTAGAGTTGTTAAGGTCAGGATTGTTCGAGTCAGGTTTGTTAAGGTTAGGGTTGATAGGGTTAGAGTTGTTAGGGTTAGGGCTGTTAGGGTCAGGCTGTTAATGTCAGATTTGTTAGGGACAGAGTTGTTAGGGTCAGCATTGCTATAGTAGGGATAGGGTTAGGCGGATAAGGCTAAGCTATGGTTTGCGTGGTTAGGTTTATGGTGGTTTGGGTTAGGATGGTTAGGATTAGGGTTGTTATGCGTAGGGCTTTTAAGGTTAGGCTTATTATGGTTAGGGTGGTTAGACTTAGGGTTTTTAGGCATTGGGTTGTAGGGGGTAGTGTTGTTAGGGGAAGGTTGGTAGGGTCAGGGTCCTTAGGGTCAGGGTTGTTCAAATCAGGGTTGTTAGGGTCAGCATTGTAAAGGTCAGCATTGTTAGTGGTAGCGTTGTTATGGGTAGGGCTGTTAGAGAGATGGTTGTTAGGGTTAGGGTTGTGAGGGTTCAGGTTGTTAGGGTTGGGTTTGTTAGTGTCAGGGTTGTTAGTCAGGGATAGGGTTAGGGTGGATAGGGTTAGGGTAGTTATGGATAGGGTGGTTAAGGTCAGGATGGTCAGGATTAGAGTTGTTACAGGTAGGGCTGTTAGGAGTAGGGTTATTAGTTTCAGTGTTGTTTGGATCAGGGTTTTTAGGGTCAGGTTTGTTAGGGTCAGTGTTGTTAGGGTTAGGAATAAGGTTAGGGTGATTAGCTTTATCCTGTTTAGGGTGAGGAGGGTGGTTTGGGTTAGAGTGTTTAGGGTTACAAAGTTTAGGATTAGGTTTGTGAGAGTTAGAGTGATTAGGGTTAGAGTTGTTATGGTTAGGGTTGTTAGAGTTAGGGTTGTTAAGGATAAAGTTGTTAGGGGTACAATTGTTGGGGCAGGTTTGTTGGGGTAGGTTTGCTAGGGTCAGTGTTGTTAGAGTCAGCATTATTAGGGACAGTTTTCTTATGGTCAGGATTATCAGTGTTAGGGATAGGATTAGGGTGGTTAAAGTTATGGAGGTTAGGGTTAGGGTGGTTAGGGTTAGGGTGGTTAGGGAAAGGGTTCTTAGGGTCAGTGTTTTTATGGTCAGGGTTGTTACGTTTAGTGATTGGGCTAAGGTTGATAAATTAGGCTGGTTAGGGTGGTTAGGATTAAGGTTGTTAGGGTTAGGGTTATAAGAGTCATGGTTGTTATGGGGAAGCTGTTTTGGGGAGGGTTGTGCAGGTCAGGTTGTTAGGGTCAGGGTTGTTCATTGTAGGGATGTTAAGGGTAGGGTTTTTAGGATCAGGGTTGTTAAAGTCAGGGTTGTAAGGGTCATTGTTGTTAGGGTCAGGGTTGTTATGCTTAGAGATAGTGTTAGGGTGGATAGGGTTAGGCTCATTTGGTCAGAGTGGTTAGGTTAGGGTGATTAGGGTTAGGATGGTTAGAATTAGGGTTATGGTGGTTAGGGCTAGGAAGGTAAGCGTTAGGGTGGCTAGGGTTAGGGTTGGGGTTATTAGGGATAGGGTTGTTAGGGTTATGGTTGCTAGGATTAGTGTTGTTAGGGTCAGGATTGTTAGGGTCATGTTTGTTAGGGTTTGGGATAGTGTTAGGGTGTTTAGGGTTTTGGTGGTTATGTTTAGGGTCCTTAGGGTTAGGATGGTTAGGATTAGGTTGTTTAGGGAAAAGCTTGTTTGGGTCTGGGTTGTTGGGGTCAAGATTGTTATGTTTAGGGGTAGGGTTAGCGTGGATAGGTTAGGCTTGTTAGGGTTATTGTGGTTAGGGGTAGGCTGGTTAGGGTTAGGGTTTTTTGGATTAGGCTTGTTAGGGTTATGTTTATTGTGGTTAAGGAGGTTAGGCTTAGGGGTGTAAGTGTAGGATTGTTAGGATCAGGGTTGATAGGGTCAGGTCTGTTAGTGTAAGGGTTGTTAGGGCCAGTGTTGGTCGGGTCAGGGTTGTTAGGATCAGGGATGTTAGGGCCAGGGTTGTTAGAGTTAGATTTGTTAGGGTTAGCGATGTTAGGGTTAGGGTTGTTAGGGATAGAGTTCTTAGAGTCAAGGTTGTGAGAGCCAGGGTTGTTAGTGTCTAGTTTGTGAGGGTCAGGGTTGCTAGTTTCAGAGTTGTTAGAGTCAGTGTTGTTAGGGTTAGGGATATGGTTAGGGTTGTTAGGGTTAGTGTGGTTAGGGTGGTTAGGGATAGGGTTGTTAGGATTACATTGTTACCATTAGGGTTCTTAGGCGTGGGGTTGTTAGGGTTAGGCTTGCTACCGTTAGGGTTGTTAGTGTTAGCAATTGTAGCATTAGAGTTTTAGGGTTTTTAGGGGTGGGGTTGTTAGGGTTGGACTTGTTTAGAGTTAGCGTTGTTACGGTTAGGGTTGTTAAGTTTAGGATTGTTAGGCATAGGGTTGTTATGGGTAAGCTGGTTTAGGTCAGGGTTGCTAGGTTCAGGATTGTTTAGACTAGGGTTTTTAGGGTTAGGGTAGTTAGGGTTAGCGAGTTGGGGTTAGGGTAGTCAGGGTTAGTGTGGTGAGGGTAAGGATAGTTAGGATTAGTGTGGTTAGGGTTATGGTTGTTAGGGTTAGTGTTGTTATGGTTAGGGTTGTTAGGCTTAAGGATATTAGGGTTAGACTTGTTAGGGTTCTTAGGTTTAGGGTTTTTGGTTTTAGAATTTTTAGGATTAGGCTTTCTGGCTTTAGTGTTTTTATGGGTCAGGTTGTTTAGGCACTGGTTGTTAGGGTTAGGGTTGTTAGGGGTAGGGTTATTAAAGTCAATGTTGTTGCCATTAGGGATAGGGTTAGGGTTGTTAGGGGTAGGGTTGTTAGAATTTGGGTTGTTAAAGTCAGCGTTGTTACCATTAGGGATAGGGTTAGGTTGAATATGGTTAGGATTGTTAGGGTTAAGATGGTTATAGTTAGGATGATAAGGATTAGGTTTGTTATGGGCAGGTTTGTTACTGGTAGGGTTGTTAAGGTAGGGTTGCTATCAGTGGGTTTATTAGGGTCAGTATTATTAGGGTCAGGGTTGTTAGTGTCAGGTTTGTTTGGGTCAGGGTTGTTAGAGTCAGGGTTGTTAGGGTCAGGCTTGTTAGGGTCAGAGTTTTTAGGGTTAGGGAAAGGGAGGGATGGTTAGCTTTACACTCCTTAGGATTAGGGTGGTTTGGGTTATGATGGTTAGAGTTAGGAAGGTTAGGGTTAGGGTGGCGAGAGTTAGGGTTGTTAGTTTTAGGGTTTTTAGGGTTAGGGTTATTAGGGATCTGGTTGTTTGGGATAAGTTAGGGTTACGGTTGTTAGGATTTGGGTTGTTACGGCTATGGTTGTAAGGCTTGTTAGGATCAGAGTTTTTAGGGTTGGGGAAAGGGTTCGTGTGGTTTGCTTTAGACTGCTTAGGATTAGAGTAGTTTAGGATATGGTGGTTAGGAGTAGGATGGTTAGAGTTGAGAGGTGAGAGCTAGGGTGGTTAGGGTTAGGGTTTTAAGGGATAGGATTGTTAGGGTTAGGGTTGTTATGGTTAGGATTGTTAGGATCAGGGTTGATAGGGTTTGGGATAGGGTTAGGAGGGTTAGGGTTTTGGTGGTTAAGTTTAGGGTGTTTAGTGTTAGGGTGTTTAGGGTTAGGTTGTTTAGGGTTGCTTAGGTTGTTAGGATCTGGGTTGTTAGGGTTGAGATTGTTACATGTAGGGGTAGGGGTAGGGTGGATAGGTTAGGCTTGTTAGGGTAATTGTGGTTAGGGGTAGGCTGGTTAGGGTAGGCTGGTTAGGATTAGGATTGTTTGGATTAGGCTTGTTAGGGTTATGTTTTTTATGGTTAAGGAGGTTAGGCTTAGGGTTGTTAGGGGTAAGGTTGGTAGTGTCAGAGTTGGTAGAGTCAGGTTTGTTAGTGTAAGGGTTGTTAAGGACAGTGTTGTTAGGGTCAGGGTTGTTCTGGGTAGGGCTGTTAGTGTTAGGGTTGTTAGGGTTCAGGTTGCTTCAGATAGGGTTGTTAGAGTTAGAGTTGTTTGTGGTACAGTTGTAAAGGGTAGAATTGTTGGGGTAGGGTTGTTAGGGTCAAGGTTGTTAGGGTGTGGGATTGGGTTAGAGTTGTTAGGGGAAGGGTTGGTAGGATCAGAGTTGGTAGTGTCAGGTTTCTTAGTGTAAGGGTTGTTAGGGTCACTTTTGTTTGGGTCAGGGTTATTAGGGTCAGGGATGTTAGGGTTAGGGATGTTAGGGTTCAGGTTGCTTTGGATAGGGTTGTTAGGGTTAAGGTTGATTGGGATAGAATTTTCAGGGTCAGGGTTGTCAGGGCCAGGGTTGTTAGTGTCTGGTTTGTTAGGGTCAAGGTTGTTACAGTTAGGATTATTAGGCTTAGGGATGTTAGGGTTAGGGTTCTTAGGGTTTGGGTCTTTAGGGTTATGTTTGTTAGCCTTAGGGTTGTTATGGTTCGGGTTGCGAGGACATCGTTTGTTAGGGTTAGGGTTCCTAGAGTTAGGGTTGTTAGAATTAGGATGCTAGGGTTAGGGTTGTTAGGGTTAGGGTTTTTATGGGTAGGGCTCCTAGGGGTTGAGTTTTAGGGGTAGGGTTGTTAGGTGTATAGTTGTTAGGACCAGGGTTGTTGGGGGCATGGTTGTTAGGGATATGGTTGTTAGGGTCAGTGTTGTTAGGGGTAAGGTTGTTAGCGTCAGGGTTGTTGGGGCCAGGGTTCTTAGGTTTAGGTTTAGGGTTTGGGTGGTTAGGGTTAGAGTTGTTAAGGTTGGGGTTGTTAGTATTAAGGTTATTAACATTGTGTTCTTAGGCTTAGGGTTGTTAGGATCAGGCTTGCTAGGGTTAATTTTGTTAGGGTTAGAGCTGTTAGGGGTCTGTTTTTTAGGGCACGGGTTGTTATGGTTAGGGTTGCTACAGTTAGATTTGCTAGGCTTAGAGTTGCTAGGTTTAGGGTTGTTAGGGTAAGGGTTGCTATGTTGGGGTTGTTAGAGATAGAGTTTTTAGGGGTAGGGTTCATGGGCATAGGATTGTTAAGGTCACATTTATCAGGGTCATGGTTTTTAAGGTCAGGTTTGTTAGGCTGAGGGTTTTCAGAGGTAGGATTATCAGGGATAGGGTTGTGAGGCTTAGGGTTGTTAGGGTTAGTCTCGTTAGGCTTAGGGATTTTAGAGTTAGATTTGCCAGATTTAGGATTGCTAGGTTTAGAGTTGTTACTGTTGGGGTTGTGTTAGGAGTAGGCTTATTACAGTTAGTGTTGTTAGCATAAGGGTTTTTAGGGTTAGAGTTAGGTTTACGTTTTTACATGTAGGAATGTGAGGGATAGGGCTGTTAGGAGTAGGGTTGTAGGGTTTGGGTCATTAGGGTTAGGGTTGTTAGGTTTTGTGTTGTTAGGATTATGGTGGTGAGGGTTAGGGTTTTTAAGTTTGAGTGTTAGGGTGAGGGATATTAGGGTTAGGGTTGTTAGGGATAGGTTACGTAGGGGTAGGGTTGCCAGGGTCAGGGTTGTTGTGGTCAGGGTTTTCAGGCATAGGGTTGTTAGGGTTAGGGTTGTTAGGGATAGAGTTGTTCAGTGTTGGGCTGTTATTGGTAGGTTTGTTAGGGGTATGGTTGTTAGGGTCGGGGATTTTAGGGGAAGGAATGTTAGGTGTAGTTTGTTAGGCTCAGGGTTTTTAGGATCAGGGTTTTTAGGGGAAAGGTTTCTAAGGTCAGGATTGTTAGGGCCAGAGTTGTTAGGGGTAGCGTAACTAGGCTCAGGGTTGTTAGGATCAGGGTTGTTATGGGTAGAGTTGTGAGGAGTAGGGTTGTGTTCACTGTTGTTAGGCTCCGTGTTGGTTAGGGTCAGGGTTGTTAGGGACAGGGTTGATAGGGTCGGCATTGTTAGGATCAGGATTTTTACGGTAGGGATAGGTTTAGGGTAGTTAGCTTTAGGCTGGTTGGGGTCAGGGTGGCTAGGTTAAGGTGCTTAGGGTTAGGAAAGTTAGGGTTATGGTGGTGAGAATTAGGGTGGTCAGGGTAAAGTTGTGGTGAAGGTTGCTATGGTTAGAGTTGCTAGGGTTAGGGTTGTTAGTTTTAGGGTTCTTAGGATTAGGGTTGTTAGGCTTAGTGTTGTTAGGGTAGGGTTTTTGTGGTAGGTTTGTTAGGGTTACGATTGTTATGGTCAGGTTGGTTAGGGTCAGGGTTGTTCTGGTCAGGGTTGTTAGGTTCAGTGTTGTTAGGGGTAAGGTTGTTAAGATTAGACTTGTTAGGGGTAGGATTGTTTGGTTCAGGGTTGTTCTAGTTAGGAATATTGTTAGGGTGGAGAGGGCTAGGCTGGTTCAGGTGAGTGTGGTTAGGTCTAGAATGGTTAGAATTAGGGTGGTAATGGGTAAGAATGTTAGGCGTAGGGCTGTTAGGGGTAGGCTTATTAGGGTCAGAGTTGTAGGGGTCAGGGTTATGAGGGTTAGGGTTGTTAAACTTTGTGTTGTTAGGATTGTGGTGGTGAGATTTAAGGTTTTTAGGGTTAAGAGTGTTATGGTTAGGGATGTTAGGCATAGTGTTGTTAGGGATAGGTTAGTTAGGGGTAGGGTTTTCAAGGTTGTTACGATCAGGGATATTGTGGTCAGGGTTTTTAGAAGTAGGGTTTTCCGTAGTTTTGTTAGGGATAGGGTTGTTGGGGTTAGGGTTGTTTGTTAGGGGTAGTGTTTTTGGTCCTGGTGGTTAGGATCAAGCATGATAGGGTCTGGGTTGTTAGGGTCAGCCATGATAGGGTCTGGGTTGTTAGGGTCAGCCATATTAAGGTCTGGGTTGTGATGGATAGGGTTGAGTAAGGCATAGGGTTATTAGAATCAGTGTTGTTAGGGTTAGGGTTGTTGGGGTTACAGTTTTTAGGGTTAGCATTGTTAGGGTCAGGTTTGTTATGGTCAGGGTTAATTTGCTCAGGGATGTTAGGGTTACAGTTAGGGTGGTTAAGGGTTAGGGTTGTTGTGGTCAGAGTTGTTTGCCTCAGGGTTTTTTGGGTCAGGGTTGCCATATTCAGGGTTGTTACATTCAGGGTTGTTACCATTATGGATAGGGTTAGGGTGTATATGGTTAGGATGGTTAGAGTTAGATTCGTTAGGATTAGGGTGGTTAGGGTTAGAATGTTTAGGATAAAGGTTGTTATGGGTAGGGTTGTTAGGAGTAGGTTTATTAGGGTCTGTTTTATTAGTGCCTGGGTTGTTAGGGCCAGGTTGTTATGGTCAGGTTTGTTAGGGACAGAATTTTTAGGGTTATGGAAAGGGTTAATGTGGTTAGCTTTAGATTGTTTAGAGTTAGGGTGGTTTGGGTTATGGTGATTAGGGTAGGAAGGTTAGGGTTAGGGTGGTGAGTGTCGGGTGGTTAGGGTTAGGTTTGTTAAACTTAGGGTTGTTAGTGGTATGATTGTTTGGGGTAGAGATGGGGTTGTTAGGGTCATGTTTTTTAGGATCAGGGTTGTTGGGTTTGGGGATAGGTTGAGGGTTGTTAGGTTTATGGTGGTTAGTATTAGATTTTTAGGTTAAGGGTTGTTAGGGTCTTAATTGTTATGTTTCGGGATGGAGAGGGTGGATAGATTAGGTTTGTTAGGCTTATTCTGTTAGGGTTAGGCTTAGGAGGGTTAGGCTTAGGGTTGTCAGGGTTAGTGCTAGTTTTAAAGTTGTTAGAGTTAGAGTTGTTAGGGTCCGGGCTATGAGGGTCAGGGTTATTAGATCAGGGTTGGTAAGGTTGGTAAGGTCAGGTCTGTTGGTGTAAGGGTCAGGGTTATTAGGGGTAGGGTTGTTAGGGGTAGGGTTATTAGGGTAAGGGTTTTTAGTGTTCCGATTGTTTCGGTTAGGTTTGTTAGGTTTAGGGTTTTAGGGCTAGTGCTAGTTTTAAAGTTGTTAGAGTTAGAGTTGTTAGGGTCAGGGCTGTGAGGGTCAGGGTTGGTAAGTTCAGGGTTGTTAGAGTTACAGATAGGGTTAGGGTGGGTTGGGTTAGCGTGGTTAGGGTTAGAGTGCTTAGGGTTAGGATGGTTAGAGTAATGATTGTTAGGCTTAGTGTGGTTAGGGATAGGGTTGTTAGGGTTAGGGTTGTTACCGTTAGAGTTGTTCGGCTTGCGACTGTTAGGGTCAGGCTTGCTAGCGTTAGGGTTGTTAGTGTTAGGGGTTTGAGCATTAGAGTATTTAGGGTTAGGGATGTTAGGTTTAAGGCTGTTAAGTTTAGGGTTCTTAGACATAGGGTTGTTAAGGTGAAGTTTATTTGGTTCAGGGTTGTTAGGGTTAGGGTGGTAAGGGTTAGCATTGTTAGAGTAAGGGTAGTTAGGGTTAATTTGGTTAGGATTAGGATGGCCAGGGTTAGGGCTGTTTGGGTCAGTTTTGTTACGGTTAGGATTGTTAGGCTTAGGGTTGTTAGGGTTAGGGTTTTGAGGTTTGAGTTTTTAATGTTAGGGTTGTTAGGATTAGGGTTGTTAGAGGCCGGGGTGTGAGGACAGGGTTTGTGAGGGTTAGGGTTGCTAGGGTTATGGTTGTTAGGGGTAGGGTTTTGAGGGTTGTTTTGGGTATGATTGTTAGCAGTAGGCTTTTTAGGTGTAGGGTTGTTTGGGGCGTGGTTGTTAGGAGTAGGGATGTTAGTTTTTAGGGTTCTTGGCATCAGAGTTGTTAGGGTTATTGGTTATGGTGGCTAGGGTTAGAGTGATTAGGGCTAGGGTGGTTAGGGTTGGGGTTGTTTTGGTGTAAGGAAAGTAATATTATATGAAGGATAGGGTTGAGGCTTCGGACACGTAATCTTAGTTGCCCTGGATTTGTCCTGGCTTGTTAGTTGCCCTAAACTTGTTTTAGCTTGGTGTTCAACTCCTCCTTTCCCGTCTGGGTGTGTGGCCAGTGCCTGGGAGGGGGGGAAATAAGGGGAACAAATGTTTCCTTGGAAACATTTGTGTTACAAAGAACATTACATTAAGGCACTGATGAATGTCTCCGTCCTGGGTGCCTCACCAGAGCCCAGGTATGGACACAGCAGACAGTTTGTCCTTTTAAATCAAAGCCAAGCAGAATAATAAGTTGTGTAACCTGGGCACCTGGGCATGTTGCCACCTTTGTCCCCAAACACCCTCAAAAGAAACAACCTGCAGCTTGACCAGCCAGCCCCGGGATGGACACGCAAGCTGTCAGTATGAAATGGTAGTTTCCCATGATGTCCAAGAGATGATGATGCTTTGCTCCTCTTCTGTCCGGTTACCGTGATGTCCAGGAGAAGATGATGCTTTGCTCCTCTTCTGTCCAGTTACCGTGATGTCCAGGAGAAGATGATGCTTTGCTCCTCTTCTGTCCGGTTACCGTGATATCCAGGAGAGGATGATGCTTTGCTCCTCTTCTGTCCGGTGATGCTACAGGGGATCCCGGAGAGGGGTAAAATCTTGGGTTGAGTTTCCCTATTCTATACAAGGAAACTCCCTTGTACTTGTACTTCTGATTAATTTCTTATTCTTCCTCTGCGCGGTTTTTCTTTCTTTTTGTCTCTACTGTTACTATAATAAAGAGTTTGTCTTTATCTTTTGGGCTCGTGGGCATTTGTTCAGCGGATCGAACGCCTAAAAACTTATAGTCCGTGCATGGCACCAGAAATAAAATTTGTTTCTGGAACATTTGGTCAGGGTTGTTAGCCTCAGGGTTTTTTGTGCCAGGGTTGTTAGGTTCAGGGCTGTTAGTGTCAGTGCTGTAAGTTTCAGGGCTGTTACTGTTATGGGTAGGGTTAGGGTGGATGAGGGTTAGGATGTTTAGGATAAGGGCTGTTGTTGGTAGGATCTTTACTCATAGGGTTGTTAGGGTAGGATTGTGAGGAGTAGGTTTATCTGGGTTTGTGTTGTTAGGGTCAGGGTTGTTAGGGCTATGCTTGGTAGGTTTTGGGTTGTTACGGTTAGGATCATAAGGCTTAGAGTTGTTAGGGTTATTATGGTTAGGTTTATTAGGGTTAGTGTTTTGGGGATTAGGATTGTTTGGCTTAGGGCTTTAGGCTTAGGCCTGTGAGGGTTAGGGTTATTAGTGTTATGGTTGTTAGGGTTAGCACTCTTAGGGTAAGAGTGGTTAGAGTTGGGGTTTTGAGGAGTAGAGGTGTTAGGGGTAGGGTTATAGGATTTGGATTGTTAGGGTTAGGATAGCTAGCATTGGTGTTGTTAGACTTTATGTTGTTAGGGTTTTGGTCATGAGATTTGGTTTTTAGGCTTAGGAATGTTAAGGTTATGGATGTTAGGTGTAGGGTTGTTATGGATAGGGTAGTTGGGGTGAGTTGTTTGGGTCGGGATTGTTGGGATTATGGTTCTTGTGGTCATTGTTGCTAGGGTCAATGTTGTTTGGGTCCCACTTGTTAGGGCCATGGTTGTTAGGGTATTGTTGATAGGGTCAGGGTTGTTAAGGTCACAGTATTTAGGGCTAGGGGTTGGTTTAGGGTGGTTAGGTTAAGGTTAGGGTTAGGAAGGTTAGGATTATGGTAGTGAGGGTTAGGGTGTTTAGGAACAGATTTGTTACAGTTACGGTTGTTATGGTAAGGGTTGTGAGGTTTTGGATTTTATGCTTAGAGTTCTTAGGCTTAGGGTTGTTCGGGGTAGGATTTTTGTGGTAAATTTGTTAGGGTCAAGGTTGTTAGGGTCGGTTAGTTAGGGTCAGGGTTGTTCAGGGTAGGGTTGTTAGAGTCTGGGTTGATAGGGTCAGTGTTGTTAGGTGTAGGGTTGTTGGGGTACAGTTTTTAGGGGTAGTGTTGTTAGGGTCAACGTTGTTAGGGTTAGGTTTGACTCTAACCACTCTACCTTGAAAATAATAACCCCAACAACCATAACCCTAACAACCCTAATGCTAACACACTAATACTAACCACATTAACCCTAACCGCCCTTACCATTCTAACCATAACAACAATAATAACCCTAACAATCTGAACACTAACCACCCTAATCCTAACCATCCTAACCCTAACAACCCTAAGCCTAACATTAACATCACTGACCCTAACAATGCTGACCCTAACAAGCCTAACTTAAATAACCCTACCTCTAGCAACACTAACCCTACAAACCCGACCACACACATCCTACCACTAAAAAACCTACACCTAACAACCCTGACCCTAAAAACTCTGATCGTAACAACCAAACCCTAACAATCGCTGGCAACCATTGTGTTAGTCCGGGTAGACTAGAGGAACAAATTCATAGACATGCATATGGATATAAGGAAATGGTTTATATACAAAAGGGATGGAACACTGAGAAAGCATTGCAATCCAGTCCAGTTCAAAGTCATAAGTCTGATATTAGCCCATATGCCCGATACCTGTCTGTAAAGTCTCCTTCCGACTCATGAAGTCACAGGTCAGTGGGTGCAGAATCCCGGCGCTGGCAGGGGTCTCCCCATGGCTCCTCGCTTCCAGGGCTCAGGGTCCATCAACAGCATCCAGTGGTGGCAGAAACAACTCAGCACTGGTAGGAGTCTCCACGTAGCTTCAGAGGTCTGCCTCCATCAGGGCAAAGCCATGTGGCTTCTCCTCTGGTTCCTTCAGCTCCTGGGATGCTGCCATCTTGTCTTGTCTGTGATTCATCATCTCTGAGACTAACTCTCAACAACTGGGGAGATAGCTTCTCATCGTCACAAGGGAAATATCGTGAGATTTCCCAGACATATCAGGAGAAAGCCATACCCACACAGAGGCCTCATTGGCTGCTCAATGGCTATCTCCAGATTAACAGGCTAGACTCTGCCCCTACGTCTCAATCATGAAATTAACATAAGCATATGACCGCCACAACCATTATGGTAAAAAACATGACCCTAACAACCCTACCCATAACAACCCTATCACTAATAACCCTATCCCAAAACACCCTACCCCTAACAAATCTACCCCTAAAAAATACCCCTAACAACCCCAACCCTAACAATCCTGACCCTAGCAAGCCTAGCCCTAACAAGTCTACCCCTAACAACCCAAAGCTTTACAACCGTACCTCTAACAACCCTACCCATAACAGCCTTACCCATAACAACCCTAAACCTATCAACTCTGTCCCTAACACGTTGACCCTAACAAGCCTAATCCTAAAACTCAAAACCTGAAAATCCAAACCCTAACAAGCCTAACCCTAATAACCTTAAGCCTTATACTCCAAGGCTAACAACCCTAACTGTAATAACTGTAACCCTAAAAACCCTAAACCTAACAAAACATTATCTAACCAACCCTACCCCTCACAAACCTAACTCTAATAGCCCTAACCCTAAACATCCTACCCCTAACAAGCCTAACCCTAACAACCCTAAGCCTAAAAATGCTATCACAACCCTAACTCTAACAACACTGATCCTAACAACCCTAGCCCTAATGACCCTAAACCTAACAACCCTGATCCTAGCAACCTTAGCTCTAATGACTCTGATCCTCACAACACTACCCCAAAAACCCTAACACTAACAACCCTACCTCTAACAACCCTACCCTTAATAACCCTAACCCT